>CAJFCO010000077.1:1874802-1910704 GCA_904066015.1 Synergus gifuensis
AGCCTTTGAATCGCTCGCCCAAAACCTTTCACGATACGCACGATTGATTACCTTAAAAAATTTGCACTTCAAAGAACAAAACTGAATAAAATTGCGTAAGATTGATCAAATGATCAAATGTTGTAATGATCAAAAACTACCTTTTACCTGTCAAATGAATCTGGACACGAAAAAAACGTGTCACAGATTTACTAATATTGGCATTAGAATTTAGAGATATCTGTCAACTTTACATTTTAATGGGGAAACCTTCGTTTGTACAAGTATCAAATGGTCAATTAAAATCAAGGCCTACATCACGATATAGCCTATCAGAACAAGCTACATAGTTACGATTCTGGCGTTGCTAGTAAAATTCTTTCTCTCGACAATTAAAGGCATATCAATAATTGTTTTGCTTTGAATTGTGTATTTATCTTTTATATATGTACTTGCCCTATTTTTTTCTGATTACATATTAAGATACGTAAATAGAATATTAATATTATAAATAGTTTGCATCAAATGCAAGTTATCATTCAACATGATTATTCGTATTTTATACTAATAATAATAATCAAATCAACTTTGAGGATTTTTATATCTGACGAAAATCCTATTATGTAATAGAAATAAAAAGTCAAGTGACACCGTTAGAAAATCAGCATATTTAATATTGACCCTCGTTTCTTTGAAATATTTGCAGGAGGTCCTTGACAAGAGACTGGATGCTAGAGTGGATTCTATGATGGAAGCGGGTCTAGTGAAAGAGTTATTGGATTTCCACGAAAGATACAACGAAGACCGACTCAAGAACAAAGTGTAAGTTACCGATTTCGAAACTTTCAAACCTAAGGGATTTGCATAAATTACAATTTATCGTCTTTGTACCGATCTTTTTAGCTAATTTTATAACGTGAAAATTTCGGGGAACTAAACTTCAAGCAATATGAATTCATCAACTTGTAAAATCCAAACTTAAATTAGTCAAATATAATTCCATTAAAAATGAATCATCTTCAATCAGATTTACCTAATCTCAAGCAAAATTCATTTTTATAGAAGCTCTTTAACTTTAAAGAAAGATATATTTGAAGAAATTCTTCACGCTAACCGATTATCAATCCTATCATAAAAATTTTAATTTATTAAAAGTTTCCAGAGGGAAGGATGAGAGCATTAAGTGAAAACCCAGAACTTTCAACATTATTAATAAAATTCTAAGTTGGGTCTAAATTCAAATTTTAAGCGTAAGCTTGTCTTTCATCACGAGAAAAATCAAAATCTTTGTGTAAAGAGTTTCATCAAGATTAAATCAACACTGCCACATCGAGGTCTCTGCTCTCACCTGAGATTCAAAAGAAATACGAGCTATAAACCCATAATGATATAATTTATGACATGCATGTAAAATAGCCTGACTTGATGTAACTTTGTTTGGAATTTACGAGTGCGTTTTTCTATTTTATTAAGATAAACGCATCAGTAACACAAGTAAATTTTAGAAACGCAACCTTATCCTTATCTTTATGCTTTCTCATTCTTATGTTAGACTCGGAACGTTCACCTGTTCACGAAACCCTTCGACTTGCATTTCTTGTTTGTCGTTTGTACCCTTGTACGTTATGAGTCTCTCTTATTGCTGGAGTCGACAGATTTTTGCAAACGTGTGTATCGCCTTGCTACTGCTTTTGTGAGTACATGCAATTGATAAGGTTTCCTTTTATTTGCGTTACTACTTTGCTAGCAGCTAAGCGCGTATCGCAATTTCCAATGCAGATTTTCTAGAGAATGGGAAGTCCTAGACTTCTTTAGGAAATTTTGATTAAGCAGTCATCATGGACACTTACATCGTGGAAGATTAAAAAATAACGCCTTATGTAATTTGTGGATGATCCTTTACTTCCCACGATGTGAGGTACTTGGATATGGTACTATATACCCGAGTCATCGAATTCCACGAGAATCGGGTAACTCAAGTGCAGCAAGGCCAGGATGTAACATGCTTACTGGCTTACTGCTTACAATTAGAACTCTTTCCATGAACTTCGTTCATTGTGAAGATCCGGTGGAGAAAAAAATTAATTCGATTAATCGGAGTAAAAGATTCCGCGATCACGAAAAAGGCTGCGATTTATTATCTCCTTTCTCAACTGTTAGTCAAGACCTTGAACCAAAACTCGAAATTATATCTTCTAAGTCGTCAAATAAGACTTGTAGAAAATCTTCCCGCAGTTTTCAAAATATTCAGTTCCCAAGTTTATTCACTTAAAGACTGGAAAAATGAATTCTTTTATCTTTAAAACAATATACATTATTTTTGTATTATACAAGGAACGTGACATTGCAAACTTATCATTCACAAGACTTAAGCTTTTGTCTTTAGGATTCAGTTTCGTTGCAAAGCTTAAGAAATAAAGACAAAAAATGGCTGGCGGTTTATTGATTTGTAAAATACTAAATTTTCGAAAATATTATTCTCAGTACATATATGACACGTTTGTTCTTAAATTGCAACGCATTTTAGGAAAAATTTGTATAAAAGATTTCTCCGTGCTTACTTCTGAATGATTTGTAATTGGAATCGAGACGCCGATTTTCACTTTCAGCTGAGTGAAGTTTTATTTATATAATATATCAATACCATATCATTTGGTTCATTTTTTCATTCTTCTTTCTATCGAGTTAATGGCTTTAAGTCTAATGAACTGCTCTTAGAATAGCTTCGCAAATTGCATTACTATATTATATACGTATTATCAATGAATGATCTCGAACTGATCATAAAACGTCTCTCGAACCCATAATTATCACCAATAATTATCGTATATTGTTACGAGCATTCTGCGGGTGAAACACGCGACGACTTGGTGTAATCTGTATGCAAATTAGTTCATGCCACAGACAACGGGGGTAGTCAATATGCTCTTCGTAGCTAGGAAAAAGTACTTACGCAGTGTAAAAGAGTCTCTAAAGTAAGGTCAGCAATTCATATTCGTTTATGGCCCTCTACAGAGATTAAATAATTTTCTATAATTATTAAGGGTAAAAGAGTATGATTTTAATTGTCTAAAGCAAATTTCTACACAATCTAAAGTCTAATTTTCAGATTCCACAAATTTAATCATTCTATTACAAAAATTGATAAGATACTGTTCAATCGCACAGTATTTCAGTCGATTGAATACTCTAGTACATATTTGATTACACGTGCCTTATCGTGAAAATGTGACTGACCGATCACAATCGATATTCTATTAATCAATTGAAATCTTTTCTTCGTAACAAAAAAATGTTGAAGCCATTATCTTTCGGTCTCAACCCAGTTTTGAGAACAGTTTTGATTTCTGATTTAGTTTAACATTTCTGACGTCCACAATAAAATGTTTCAGAAACTTTTTTTGACAATTCTTTGCTCTATTGTGTTACAGGATGTTTAGAATAAATATAAATATGTTACTTTTAGTTAATCGGGAAAAATCGGGAAATGATCGGAAATTTGAAATTGTCCGCCGAATCGCCATCCTGAAAATTGATAGTCCAATTTTGGACTAAAAATCTCGATTTTATTATTTTTTCATCTTTTTTATTCTCCTTAACATTATGGAAATGCACTAGGGTGTTTGACATTTCTCCAACCTGACGAGCGTTTGACTTAAACCGGATGTGATGTCGTGCGTAGGAATATTAAAATTAGTACTGACATTATAATAAAGATTATCATGTACCTTTGCCCCTCGGAAGACGACAACTCAATTTCCAGCATTTTTTAAATTTAATATTGTGCATAATTATTTGCAGTGCTCTCTGGGTTGCCTTAATAACACAGTGACTGCCAAATTAACCATTCGTGCGCAAAACTAAAATACCTAATGGAATTTAAATGTTGGAAACTGAATAGTCTTTATGCTCAGTGCCTTGCCCTTGATTAAGATATTCTTTAGCAGGCCTGCAAATTAAATTATGGTTTAGCTTTCCGTGTCGACTTGTCCCTCGACTTAACCTTATATGTATTTTATATTTTATGTTCTGAGTCAGAGTTCATTCCAATGTTTGATAATCTACTTTATAAAGAATTCACATAATATTCATTAAGGAAGGACCTACCGGATTGAAGAAAAGATTACTCTATAAATAAAAGAAATGTGCCCCCTTAAGAAATGAAGCCAATCGAAAATACAAACCGGTTTAAGTGACCACCCTGTATTATTTTTTCTCAGTGTTCTCAACTCAGGATGAAGATCTTTAATGTTACTGATTCTCCCGTGCCTATGATGTCCCCCTCAAGTAGTTAACAATCTAAAGTCAAAGTAATTCAAACATTCCCATGACTCTTAATATGTATGTGAATATTATTGTGTTAATTTTAATGGCCTTTATTCATTGGAAGTTAAAAATGATTGGTATTTAGAAGTTTATGTTCAGAAAATTATTTCACACTTTGTTAATGTGTGATACTGAAATTTATCCAATTAACTTATTAATTGACTTATTTTTATTTATTCTTATTAACCCTTAAGGTAAAGTGACAATATGTCCTATATTTCGCTGGACAGTCCTGTTTTTCGCAGGACAAGTAACTTATACCTCATCTTCCAAAAATTTACATGGTCAATGGACCGTCAACGTAGGTGTACTGCTTTTTAAAATTTCAAATATGGTCATTTTACCTTAAGGGCACATGTTACTTACCATAAAAGCAAATTTAGTTTCGTCAACTTTACGTTTCTTGGTGAATTGATAATAGCTTACGTGTGCATTTGCCCTATGTGGGTTACTTCAATCTCTTGACCTTGATCTCTAACATATTTGCCTGTACCAAGATGAACTCAATGAATCTGAATCATTGGGTTTATTACCTTTAATATATTATATTATCGTTAGTCGCTTGTTTTAAACTACACTGTGTATTCATATTTTTATCTACTTTATTTAGTTGATATTAATCTTTAGGGGAAACTCGAAGTCATTCGATAAAATGACAATCAGGTCAAGTACAGGTGCTTGAAACTTTGAATTCTTCCTCGTTTCTTATCGACAAGAGATTAATCTCATAATATTGTAGACATTAGAGATTATTTATCACTATCTGATAACGTTTCTACGTGCATTGCAAATTTTGTTTTCGGATATCTGCATTCTTCAACAAGGACATATGTTTTAAAAGTCTTTTCATTAATGAGATTGCAATATCTCTTTTATAAAACATTTAATTCTATCTATTTGTAAATTTTTCAAGGTTTTCTTGAATTTTAAAATAGAACATTGTGTATTCATGAAAATATTCAAATTGTCACTTCCTTGACACCGGAAGATAAACTTCTCATTTTACTAAGAAATTCACTTGAGAAGAACAGAAAGGGAAAATTAGGAAGTAAGGAAGTGATGAAACGTAAAATTAATTAACTGATTGAAATATTCAGTTATATTTTGGTTTCCTGTAATATATGTAATTTAACAAGTCAATTTTGTTAACAATCGATAATACAAATAATTCAGTTGTAAACATCTTACTATAATTCCCTTGAAAATGAAAAAAAAAAAAAAAAAAAAAACGAAGGATTGTTTATGATCAGCCTTATCGCTTACATATTTGTCAAGGATTCTTTTAAAAATTTCTATAGATATTAATGTATTTTTTTAGTGTTAAGTAGAATAGCGCAATAAGTTAAAATGAATCATTTCTAAGTGAAATAATACTGAAGAGTCGAGGGATAAGATAATTTCGGATTTTCTTACATACATATTGCAATTTATTGCAAACGGTTGCTATTGTGAACGCAATCGATTGCAAGTGAAACTGAATGCGCAATTTTAAAATGAAACAATTTCATACAATATTGAGGCTTTCTTAATTTTAAATACTCAAAATTTTGAAAAATAGATAATTTTGAACCGATTTATTTTTATCGGCTTTTATATTTATGATCGATTAATTGGAACTCTCTGAATTTGGAACCATACAATGAAATTCTATTAATCGAAATTAATTAACATCATTTTTATATTAAATAAAAGTCGTAGATTAAGTGCAAACAGTATTCGTTCCCTTTTTCAAGTTTGTTTTAAAAAGCTGAACTAAAAGAAATTGAGAATACGTATCAGAAAAATAATGTTGCAAAACAAGTCTGATTTGCAAACGCTAAACAATTCCCATAACTAAGCTTGAGGTAAAAGCGAAAGCGTATCGAAATGTCTCATGAGCGAGATGACTATACCGTATAATCGTACATATGTATAGGTATAAAATAAGAGTATGACATTAATCATAAGAGCAAATAGGAAGAGTAAACGTGTAATGCAGAAAATGTTTGTGTTTCAGGGCACCAGATTACACGAAAGGCATCTTTCAAAGCATCGGCTTCAAGGAGTTTCACAATTACCTGATATTGCCCGAAGATGAAAGGAGCAGCGAGAAGGTATAAGGACTAGTCATTACTTGACTGACACGAGCTGCATACTTATGTGCTTCTGTATAAAATAAAATAAAATAAACCTGCCTTAACCCGTAACGCACCGCATGCAGAGAAAAGTAGGTCAGGCTCTAGAGCACTTTGTCAGTGTCACTTTGTATTGGAAGATATTGATTTTCGTTTTTAAATTATACGATTGCAATACTGATATTGAAAAAGTTGTACTACTCTAAGAGCCTAGTAAGCCTCAGGCCCTATTCCATATGGATATACATTAAAGATATTTTTAATTCTCGATTATGCAGCTTATGTCTCAACTTTTTTAGTTCAAAGTGGAAAATCCATTTCTCTAGGCTTACGATTTTATTAATTTTATCAGGTTTTATTAGAGTACTTTATTAGGGTAGCTTTAAAATTCTAATTAAAAAAATTTCTATGGCTTTCTATTATATATTCAATATTCTTCTTGTAGATTAAAATGTCTTTATATCAATAATTCACGAGATTCTAAAAAATTCTTCTCTTTATGATTTCAGGGACAAAAGATGTTAGAAGAAAGTGTAATCCAGTTGAAATTAGTTACGAGAAGATATGCAAGGAAACAGAAAAAGTGGATAATGAACAGAATGATACGTCGTTCGGATAGACAAGTATTTCATCAAATTTAATTTAATAATTATCACTATTAAAAAGATAGATTGTATTGGGAAAGCGATTACTTGTCTTTGGCTGAGTCCTTTCCATTGACTTATATTTTGTGAAGAGAATTGAGAGTAGGAAAGTTTTTATAAGTGTTTGTAAATTTCATTTCTGTATCAGATTGCTAACTTTGTCTAGCTTATCTGGTTTACTTAGAATTGATCAATCATTCCAGGTTCCTTCTGTGTATTCTTTAGATTGTACACATATCGACAAATGGACAAGTGATGTTTTGGATCCAGCGATAAAAATTGTTTCATCTGTACTACGGAGTGAGAAACCCGAACAGAGGCCAATGAACGAAAAAGTCATGGATCAGAAAGTGACTGATAGTAGTAATGAAGAATGTTATTTTTGCGAAGTAAGATCTTAAAATAAATTAATTGTCACTGTTCGAAACAAAATTAATTCATGTTTAAGGGCATGCGATACTTTACGATAAGAGCAATTTAGTTTCTTCAACTTTATGCTCGCAATAATAAATAATTTTTGCTAAAATTAAGCCATATTTAATATGGCCTAGTAAATGGTCTAGTTTTAGCAAAAAATATTTAATTATTTTGGGCGTAAAGTTGGGGAAACTAAATAGCTCTTATGTTAAAGTATTACATGTCCTTAAAGTTAAAAATCAAAAAAATTAATTTAAACTCATTAGTTTACATTTAAATATTCAGTGATTTAAGTGAGGTTCAGGTGCTAATTAGATTTATTTTTTTATTTTAGATTTGTGAGAGGACTTTCGTCGGGGAGCTCCAGTGGACTATTCACCAAAACAGTATAAAGCATCAAAATGTAATAAAAAAGAAGACACGATTGCTTCAGAAACAACTACAAAATGATAGTATTAATGAATCTACAGAGCAGAGGTCTGACTAAAATTATGTGATACAATATTTACTTATTTTTATTTATTAAATTAATTTTAATTCGAGATTGACCAATGAAATTTATAGTTGTTATAATAATTATTTTTAAAGATTGACCGAGTTTTGAGATACAATACATTTTTTGTTTTTGATATGAAGAAATTATCTACTGTTTCTACTGTTGGAAAGGTTCCATGGATATTTCGCTCGATAGATAAATTCTCGACTGCGAATGAACGAGGTAAACCGATTAAAAAGGCGATAAAGTAGTTTTCTTCATTGTTTCGATAATTTAACAGAACTAATAAATGATTGGTATCTTCAATTGTAAATTTGAGTGATTTGAAAAAAGAAGAAAACCTGATCATTTTAGATAAAACTTAAGAATACTTCCAAATAAAATACCCAATAAAGTGTAGAAAGTCTTATCTATATTTATAGTAAAGTTAACATTCAAACATTCATTCGTTTCAAATTTACAAATTGAATACTAGTATTAAATTCGCACTTTTAAATGTATTAACAATCAATCTTTAAATGTGAATTATCGAATATTGATAATTACCTTCGGCTGAAACTTATCAATAATTTGATATATATTTTAAAATTTTTAAATGATATATACTTTAAAATTGCTAAATGATACGTGTTCCGAAATTTCTAGATGATATATAATTTTTTTTCCTAATTTCTTAATTGAGTACATATTTTCTTTCGTAAGCATTACAGTCTTCAAATCAAGAGTTGCGTTATCATAGTTATTATCGTCAGGCCGAAAATACTGGGAATTATCGAACTTGCACCATTGCAGAGATCACCTTTGCAAAAACATATGAACACTTTTTTATAATCCATTGTGGTGTATGCACATCTTTCTTCTCCATCATCTGGACCTCTTTGAAGACACGTTCGTTCGGTAGCTGCGTCATGTTCTAAAATAATGTTAATTAAGTCATTAATGCTAATTGACTCGAATTCAAATTAAATTATATTTAATTATTTAATTTAAAACTAAAGAACTTGCATACATAAGATTATATTATCGCATTATTATATTATATTATAGTATCGCAAATGAATTGAAAAGCTTGAAATTACTTCAAATGAACTTCAAAAAGTTTAAATTTATAATTTAATTATGTTAACATATTTTTCAGATGAACTTAAGTTGCGCAGTGGAATAAAGTTCAAGAACATTTATTAAAATCATAAATTTACTTCGTTGAAATAAAATATCTTGACCTAATAAAGCTTCTTATACGTTTTCAGGGGAATTAAAACTGAAATGAGAGTCTTAAATAAAAAATCAGTACTTTGAAGGTTATAAATTATAAAGATGAATCATTGAGGACAAGATGCGAATGCTGATCATGTTTGATGATACGTGGTATATGTGATAATCGATGACCGCCTTAAGACTGCATTCTTTTCTCATTTAAAAAAAGTTTAAAAGAGTAAACGTATTTAAATGTCTATTCTGTAATAACAATGTTTATATTGTAATTGTATTTTTTGTCCTTGATATGCATTGCAGACTATGATTACTAGTTTCATTGACAAGGACATTTTTCAAACTGTTTACAATTTTTTTGATTACTTCACCTGATTCTTTACTTCATATATCATATGTCCAATTTAATTTTAATAGCGTACCATTATTGATGCTGCGACCCTGTATAATTTTGGCACACCATCCTGATGCACAGGGATCTGCAGTCACTCCTTTTTCATTTTCAAGTTGTGTAGCATTAAAAGTAAATCCATCTTTACAGGAACCTAATTCGCCTCTTGATCTACACACAAAACATCTCCGAGGCAGTAAACCTGTATTTAATAACGTAAAAAATTAATGAAATAAGTATACAAACAATGTTGAAATGAAATGAAAACATTTCAAGATTTAAACATGATCTTATCCTACAATATTCTACAACATTTTTTTAATATTTATCCGCAATCTCGTTAATTTTTTAATTTATTGAATTTGTGTACAAATATTAGAAATAGGATTCGATAAAGTTAAAAAAATGTTGATTATTGATTAAATTATTTTATATATATAGAAAGATAGAGGAAGCTGTATAACTTATATATGTATATGAAATTTTGTATCCCATTTTAGGAGAAAGTGAATTTTCAGTACATACCATTGACTTCATAGGGAATTTGAACGGCCAGAAATAACATTAATAAAAAGGAAGGGTTTATGGAATTCATTGTTGATATTTGTTAATAAAATTTCCAATCTTAAAACAAAACAATATTTAATCCACAGGTAATCAAAGCACAGCCATTTTGGAACGCGTTGTTGGAGGAACTGACTAAGAACCGGACACCGTCGTGCCCCTTTCACTTCGCTTGACTTCAACTTTTGTTAGCAAAGTGCCAAGAACCTCAGAAGGTCTCTTGCCCAGAATTATATACTCTTCATGGATTTAACCAACTATGACACACGACAATACATTCTTCTTAAAAAATTATGAAAATCCGATACCCTGTCATCATATGTGATGAAAATGGAAAAGTATTTATAATAATTTATTTTATTTTCATAACCGTTCATAAATTGCTATCTAATTATAAGGTAATTTCAACAGGCGGAAGTGCTTCAAAATTATAATAGTTAAAATAATTAATAATTATAAAAATTTATAATAGTTAAAATACGCGCTAATAACATTTTCAAGATCAAAATCCGAAAAACCGATTATATATGAAAAAAAAAAGTTTTTTGACATTATTTTGAAAACAGTTAGTCTAAGGATAAAAAGTTTCAAACTAGTATTTGTAAAAAGTCTACAACTACTAATTGAAGTTTTTTTTTTTTTTTTTTTTTTAGAAATTTTTATTATTTATTGAGATAAATGCAAAAAATTACGATTTTCATGTGTCTTTCATGGATTTCATCATGGAAATGGAATTTGCGACATTTTCAATATCATTTTTATAATCAGCGCATCAAAATTTTTGGTAGTTTACCCTTAACATTAATAATTCGGTTAAAAAAATGATTGTTTCTCCTTTTCCTGAGCTTCGATTTCCTTATAATCTTTAATTTTGAATTTGTCTCTTTGTCGGCAAACAGCAATTAACCCAGCGCAATAACAGAATGATGAAAGAAGTAGAATAAAGCCTAAATATCCTAAATGACGCAGAAAAGCTGAAAAAGATTTAAATTTTATTTTCCCGCGAGAATACATTTTTATCAACTAAATCATTATCAATTTGATAAAGTGTCTACTGTCTACAGTGAAATTTAACAGATGGCACTTGAAAAAATCGATAAAGGAGATGCCTACAGTGTCGTTCAATGTACATATGATGTTAATTTTCGTTTACTTTTGCTAATCATAGGTGGCTACAGATCTAAATGGAGTTTAGGATGTTTCCCGAAAGTGGTGAAACTTTACTCACTTTAGTATATAAGAAACAAGTTGAGAATAGCAAGCGTACTTGCTTCGGCAGTACATATACTAAAATTGGAACGATACAGAGAAGATTAGCATGGCCCCTGCGCAAGGATGACACGCAAAATCGTGAAGCGTTCCACATTTTTTTGTCATTTTAAATTAAGAATTATCACTTTTTTTTTACTTAAATATTTATGTTTGAAAATATTTTTTTAATAGTTTAAAATAAATTGTAATTAAATAATAATTATTTTTTGAAAATATTAAAAAAATATAATTGATTATGTGTCTTTATGTTTAAATAAATCTTTTAATTAGATTGTTTAAATTTTTCAGATCAAATAATTTTTTACCTTGAGTAAGAAGTCGTGATTTGGACACTACAACAATTTTCACTTGCATCATTCTTACATCGTTAACATAACAGGTATAATTTCCTTCTTCATGTTCTGAAACATCTACGAATTTAGAATTTCTTTAAAAACTCTATTTATCGTTTATTTAAATTATTTTTCATTTTATTAATTTCTTCTTTATTTAATACCTACGAGGTAAAGGGTGAAAAAAGTATCAACCAAAACTCTAGGTACAGGATCATTTTTCCGAAAAGATCGACCTCTTCCTTTTTCTAAAAGAAAAGCATTTTTTCTCCAAACTACTCGAGATTCTAAATTCGATCTAATAAAATGCATAATAAATTTAATTAATTGAAATTAAATCTATATTAAACTCTGTGGAATTAAATTAAAATTAAAAATAAATATTACTCGGGACAAGGTATAGCAAGATGTGCTCCTTCAGACAAAACATATCTCTTCTTGTATTTAAATTTAAAAGGCTTGACCTTTTTAACTTTTTTGCATTTTTTACACTTTTCCTCTAAAAGGAATTCTGGCAAATATCTCGTTGCACTAATAATTCCAGGATACTTTTCCAGAATTATGGATCTAATAGAATTATTGTAAATTATTTTAAAAAATACTCTGTTTAAAAATTACTTGAAAAATATTTGATTTAAATAGAAATGTTTAACCTGCAAGGTAACAATGGAGATTTCAGAAAAAAATGTACAATTTCCGAATCATGATCTCTTTCAAGTGTCTGTGAGAGAATCGATATTTTTATTCAACTGTAATTAGTCTATAATTACTTGATTGAAAAAATGTTTCAATTACTTGGTTTATTTTTCTTTTTATTCTGCAAAAAGCTCGACTAATTTTAAAGCCTTTTCCAAATTGACATCTTTCACAAGGACTCCATGGACCCCATTCTGATACTAATTCCAATAAAATTCCAGCTTCCCTAATTAAAGCTATTTCCTTCATTCTCGAAACCTAATTTTAAAATAAGAAAGAAATTAAAACTAATTTAAATTTTAATTCAATTCTGGAAATACAAAAAATTTTCACTAACACCAAAACGCATAGTAACAGGAGCTAAATTAGTGTCGTGATAATTTTGCCAATCTGATAAATTTCCTTTTTCTTCAGTTTCAATCCTGTCATTTTTGAAAACAGCTAAAATATTTTAAAGTAGATTATAAAATTTATTTTAAAAATATATATTTGATTTGAATGCCTTACGTTCTAATCTGTAATTAAATTTATTTTCTGATTCCTGGCCTTCTTTCCCATGGCATCGATAAATTCCTGCATCTTCTAAATATAAGTCTTTAATCATAAGAGAAAATTCTGGGGTCATATGAATTTTGTTTAATGAAATATTATTATCCATTCCTACATCTACTTCTTTTTCAGGTGAATATTTATAACGATCTTGCCAATACCATATTTTTGGCTGTTGATTATACTTTTCATTGCTAAATATAAATTAATTAATTTTTTAGGTAAACTGTGTTGCTCTTATGGTAAAGTATATGAAATGCCCTTAATATGTTTTGTTTATTACCAGAAATGACATTCAAGTAAAATTGTCGAGTTTAATTCACCATCCACGAGTAGATATTCATCAATTTCTTCTGAAGCTACCAATCTATCCTTATTCCTACAATATTTATTGATTTGTGGCCTGATGTCCATTGACATAATGTGATTAAAGTGTATTATTAAAATTGTCAACAGCCATGATTGTAGCCCCCAACAATTATTTTTTCTAGTCCTGAAAATGGTCCAAATAATATTTGCATATTAAATGAATGCAAAGTACTTTGCATTCATTTTAGAGATCCTGACCACGGTATGAATAATTTTATTTACACTTTCAAGTGAGAGCTTTGAAGTTACCCAGAAACAGAAAACTGGTTAGAAAATTTGAATCGGTCAGTCAGAGGTTTTCGTGAATTTGTATTCTTAAATAACAGGAAATTTTATGATAAAACCATCTAAATTTTGGAGACCGATTGAAACACATAATTCCGATTCAGAAAGACGACTGCTGAATCTACATTCTTAAAAAAATTCAAAAATATCCAATTCACTAAAGCAATCGTTCAATTGTTTTGTGGGTATTTGAAAACTCCCGCTCAAAAACTGACGTTCAACGCCGTCTATATAGTCAATAAAACCAATAGTATTTCTTAATTCCAGGGCTCAATAATAATAATACAGACTGAAAGTGACAACATAAATATTAAGCCTAATTACTGATGCTTTACATGTTCCTAAATAGATAAAAGTGAGCAAAATACTGGAACTGACATTACCGATAATTTTTCAAGCGGGACGAATGCGATGCCCATAGCGTCCACAGCGTTTGGCGGCTTTGGCGGAAATACGTACCCATCATGCATCAGTCGAAGGCAACATGGCGGACACGATTGAAAGTGAGTAAACTTTACTTAAACTTCCAAATAATTAAGTCGTTATAAAGTACGCAAACCCGAAAATCAAGTCTTATTTCAAAAGTGGAGCGTTGCAGTGTATCTGCCCCTTGTTTTTTCATCGCGATTTCTATCGGGAGAAACTTACAATTATGATTTGAATTTGTCCCTGATATAGCAAAGGTTTAAAATTTCAAAAGTGAGCAATGTTCGATTCAAGCGGGACGGTGTAGTGTGTTTTGAGAAAGAAATTTCGATTTCAGGAATAGTCGTTGCGTTAAACAATCAGATGTCAGCATTCTAAGGCTTCTCAAATTTCAAGCTCTTCCTTGCATTTTTTGTAAGCCCCACAAAGTGCGTCAAGTATTTCTAGTAACTTGGTCATAGTTTGGTTAGGTTGTGCTAGAACTCTGGACGCAAATGCGTTCGTTTTCTCCGACAATTATTTATCTATCATTTCTTGACGTTCAAGTTTAAACATCACATCAGCCCCGGTTCAAAATGGATTGTACGTATTCATCCAATTCTGTTTACAATATTTAATCGCACGTGTACTTCCACAGGTGAAAAAATGTCAGTTTACAAATTCAAACTTCAAAAGATCCTCCTCCTTTAGCATTTGATGACAATTGAAGACAATTAAAAAATTTTCGACGCTAATTGATTTTTTGAGCATTTATAGATTGTCGTTTTTTTGCCCCAGGATGAAAAATCTGAGATTATTTGCAGTAGAATTTAGTGCTTTCAGATTGGAGTTAATTCTGTTTGCTTTTAACAGATGAATCTGCAGAGACTTTACTCTCTATTAAAAATGGAGGTTACCCGACCGTGGATCAAATTAAAACTGAGATTATGGATGATTCGATGGATATAGAAGAGCACCAGATATCAACAAATTCTCTGGACTCGAGTATGGAAACGGACGACAATGAACCGATGCCAGAACTTGGACCAGCGGCTTTGGGGCTCCAAAGGGTTGGCACACAACCTCCTCGAAGATCTAAACCTGCAACACAGCCCATTCAAGTTCTAAATCGCAGGGGAATGCCAGCTCGGATAAGAAAGAAGAATAAACTTTTTTATGGTGATATAATGGTTAATCATCCTCATCATAGGCAAGTTATATTATTTTTTTTATATTTAGATATAATTTAAGATAGTTTGAAGGCAGATAGTGTTTCTATTTCTTGTTGATATTTATATTAAAGTAGACCTTTTTTCTTTCAGAATAAAGAAAGAACCAGGAAGTGTGGAAATGAAACCATCTCCCAAGAAATTTTCACGTCCTTCACCAGCAAAAAAATTTCTGAAGTTGAGTGATACTAAGAAAATCATTTCCTCCAATAAAGAGACGTCTTTCCAGTCTCCGTTGAAAGAGGAAAGGGTGACGAATAAGCCGATGTCGATGATACAACATTCCACACCTGAAGGACATATTGGTCAAAAAATTGGAATGAGGCTCAGGAATTTATTGAAGTTACCAAAAGCCCACAAATGGGTCTGTTACGAGTGGTTCTACAGCAATGTTGATAAGTTCGTATTCTAAATTGTACATTACAATTCGGACCATAATAAAAATATTAATATTTGTTTATATTAATCTTCTCTACTTATTTTCTGATTTTAGAACACTTTTCGACGGCGACAACGATTTTACGATATGCCTGAAGGAGTCCTTCCCTCAATTGAAAACGCGAAAATTGACTCGCGTCGAATGGTGCAAAATCAGAAGAATGATGGGAAAGCCTAGGCGATGTTCTCAATCCTTTTTCGAAGAAGAGAGACGCGAACTGGAGAGGAAAAGACAGAAAATTCGAATGCTTCAACAAAGAAAATGCTCAGACATCCAAATGTTCAAAGATCTCCCACCTGAAGTTCCTCTACAACTAGTTATTGGGACAAAAGTTACTGCTAGACTAAGAAAACCTCAAGATGGTTTGTTCACAGGAAGTATAGATGCCGTGGATACAAGCAACAACACTTACAGAATCACCTTTGAAAGAGCTGGACTCGGTACACATAGTGTTCCCGATTACGAAGTTCTGGTAAGCTCTTGTTTATTCTTATTTATTTATTGCCTTCTGAGTTAATTTCTTTTAAATTGACTTTTAAATTTCATTTCTAGATTCCGAATCCAAGTTAACTAAACAAATTCTTTTTTCAGTCGAACGAACCTCCGGATACGATGACCGTCGCATCCTTTGCACGTAAATTCAGACCGAGTCATGTGCAATACGTACCTTCACCTCCTTATATGATGAAATTGAACTCGCCTCGTTTAAACAGCGATCCTTTAATATCAAACGCTTTGATTCCCAAGAAGTCTCACATGGGTGGTACAATGAACGGTTACCCCGTTAAATTGCTCGAGAGCATGGTTAGACTAAATAAAATATTGTCCGACAAAAAAATCAAGGTTCAGAAGTTGAAGGCAATGAACACGGATTGTGAGATGAGGAGATCTCTTGGAGAACCTTTGCCTGTCGATTTCGAAAGAAAATATGCAGGGTAAATATTCAGCAACTTTCAAATGAAAACCTAATATTATTCCGAGAAGTAATTAGGATTACTATTGATTTTTATAACGTTTTTTTTTTTTTTTTTTTTTGTAGAATCGTAGTCGAATTGGAGAGAATGAACCTGGCGCTTCAAGAGTTCTTGAACGAGGTTCAGGATATGTGCCTCGATATGGCTCCAGAACCTAGTGTTGCAGCAATGCTAGCACCTTCTCATCTGAGAGAAAAGTGCAGACAAGAAGCTTCCGACATGGTAGCAAAAAATAATATGATGAACGACAAGGAGCCAAATAAAATGACCCAGTTGGTGACTGACCTAACTGCCTTGATTCTTCAAGTTAAGGTAAGACTTTACAATTAAGTTAAACTATTTATTTTTTTATCCGAAATACTCTTCAAAATTTTATTTATTTTTCACTACTTTTTTAAACTAACATCAAATGTCGCTTGCAGTGTCTTTCTGATTCAGACAAAAATGCCTACGAGTTACAAGTTCTCCAGGGCACGATGGAGCAAATAAAATCAAGATTGGCTCCCCAAAACTTGCAAGTTTTTCAGAATTGCGTGGAAGTCCATATGCAACATATACAATTGGGATTGGGACAGCTCGGTGCTCTAACTCCCTTCATGACCCAGAAAATTTAGCACTGAAGACGTTTCTTAACGAAATGCTATTCTAATTTATTGAAACATCAATTGGTATCAAATTAAACCATAAATTTAAATTATATATTAAAATCATAATCGATTGAAGCTTTATGTTCAATGAGAGGTATCAAAGTATGCAAATCCGGCATCAAAAAAAAATGCCGTTTTACATATTTAATACTAATGTTCGTGTAAAAATATTTGTATCGTATTATTATAATGTTTATATCATCTTAAGTCTTAAATGATACTTTGATCACGTATACATATAAGACTAAGATAGTTTACAGAGTTATTCAGATGAATAATCATTTTCAAGATATATGCTATCACATTTTTTATTCTTTATCATTCAGAGGGAAATTGCATAGATTTATATTGTCCATTTAGGGATTTGTAAAACTTTTTATGTACATCTTAGGATGGTCTTTTCTTTTTTAAGAACGTAATATTAATTTTAAGGTTTATTTTTAATTCATTGCAAGAATATGTTATCGGTTTTATTGTAGACAACCATAAATACTTGCAGTTCTATAAAGGAAAAATGATTATTTAAATTGCACAGAAAAAGAGCAAAAGGAAAGCTAACCTAATACTGATGTGTAATAGTAGTAGAGAAAATATTTAGCTGATAATATGTACAGTTTATTTTCTTTTTATAGACGTGCATGGATAAATAAATAATGCAGAAATTTCATGTTTTACACACCCTTATATTAACGATAATTCAGATGCCGTAAATGTTGTCAGTAAACTTGAAGGAGAATTTCTATTATTATTTTTTTGATGTTTCATGTCACAATAATTTTTCTAAAATCATTGTTTATAACTTTTGTTAGAGGATAAAATTATGAACTCATCATAAGAATGTTATGTTCCAGAATTCTCAATAAATTACAAGTCTTTACTTTATTAGTGATTTATTTTATGTGCCTTATTATTTACAAGACTTCGTATTCAAAATTGCGTTTCTTTTTTGACAGCAATTGACAATGGAAATAACACTTTCCACACACATATACATAAACTTTCATTTTCAAGTTTTTAAATGAAATCTTTTCTACTTTACTAACAGATAAAAAAATATGGCTTACTAAACAAGAACGAAGAATTGCCTTTTGCTATTGAGTAAAATACAGTTCATGTTGCATACCAACTTTGTGCCTAGAAAACAAAATTGCAAATAAGAGTGGACAATTGCAAAATTATTAAAAATTTTAAGTTTTCTTGTAAAAACATACAGTTTCAACTGTTAAGACATTAAATGGTATATAAGAAATAAGAATTTCTCTAAACACCGGCGAAGATGCAAGAACGATAGTTGAAAAATAATTGCAAATTGAAGAAATCATTTTTTTACAATTGTCCACTTTAGTTGTAAACTGTAAAGCAAATAGCTTTTGAAAATTTCCATCTATTGAACTTTTTTTTATAAGAAAAAGTACAGTGTAAGATTACGTTTTTGTTATAATCGTACCTACAAAGTAAAGACTCCGTTTATTAATACTATGCATATTGAAACTGATGCGTAAAAAAGAACTAAATTATATATTTTTCACAGATTTGACCCTCGAACTAACAAATTTATATTTGGTAAATTTTCAAATATTCTTTGAAACAAAAAAGAACTTTTGCAAAAGTATAACAAATTCTGAATCGGAAAATTTGTTACCTATAAAATAATTTTTTCGAGATATAATTAAATGTTTTGATGATTAATAACTTAATTTATATCACTCACAAGTCACATTCATTGACTTATGCATCTAGAAAGTTTTTAGCTTCATGTTATGAAGTATTTGAAAGTTCACCTTATTTCTGTGCAAATACCGCAACAATGTATGAAACTTTCTGAATTAAAAGAAAAATTGCACAATTCGACAATTATTAAAATCTTACTATACTCATAGCAGAGTTTTAAAATTTGAAAATTTTTACGAAGAATGATTAGAAGAAATTGTGCCATTTTTAGTCTTTTCTATTCCAGTTTTACATTCGATATTTGCGCAATCAAATTTGGATTACAAAAAGGGTTTGATTACATTCCAAACACTATAGTGAATGTCGTCAATTTCTACTTTTTATTATTTTCCAGTGCTTCCATCAAGGTATCCGCATCTTCCGAAGTTTTTACCCTGAGTAAAACTGATGTTGGTGGAGGTTCTGATTCTGGAGTTGGTAAGCAAATCATCATCACAGTGTTTTTGTTCATTCGTTTCAATGGAAGGCTCTCGCTGAGAAGCGTATTCAAGAGAATATTTCCCAGGGAATTGACGGCTCGGACTATTAATTGCATCTTCTCGTTTGGGGTTGGTTTCAAAAATAACATACCTACTCCTCGGTCACCGTAATTTCCGTCCTTTTTAATGAAAACTTTGCACCTGGAAATTTAAACAGAATAGCGAATTTCAAAATACAATAGATAACACATAAGAGTTTAAATTTGAATTTCTTCAAGTTCAGAAGTCGCTAAAGTAAAAATAAATTGAAAAATGAAAGTAATTTTTATTTAGCTGTTTACCGTTGCTCGAAAATTGATCCTTCCTCTGTAACTGGCTTGAAATCTGGTTTAGGTGGCTCTTCCTCCTCATCTTTTTCTTCCGTTACTGATTTCTCATCTTTGTCTTCGGACTTTGAAACTTGCGTTCCGAACGTGAACAACGGCTTGGCACTGAAACAGATGTCAAATGTATAATTCTCATTTCTCATCATATTAAAATATTCTAGAAATATATATATACCTTCCAAAACTAAATCCAGCGCTTACTGCAGTAGTAGATGAACTTTGACCGAAACTAAACGTAGCTGATGGGGAGGAAACTGAAGATGCTGGTTTTGAATCGGTTTTAGATTTATCGACCTGACTTTCGTCGTTAGTAGGCTTATTCAAAAACGGATTCTTTTCTTGAGAAACACCGCCAAACATGGGCTTATTTTCTGTTTTCGTTTCGGCACCAAAGATGGACTTGGTATTACTCGTGTTTCCAAAAATGGATTTTTCCGGTTTCCAAGTATTGGAAGTTCCCACACTAGCATTTCCAAAAATAGAGTTTTCCACCTTCTTTTCAGAGCTTGCAGGAACTTCTTTAATATTTTCGAAACTAGATTTCTTCTCACTAGTTTCTTCCTTACTCGATTCCTTCTTTACTTCCTGTCCATGTTTCATTTCTATTTGTTGCAAATGCTTTTCGTAGTCACGGAATATGGGTGTGAGAATACAAAAAGGATTTTTGTCGACGTGTTTCTTAATCCACTGAGTGACACCTTCGTTCAGACCTTTGAGTTTTGCATAGTATTCCGAAGACTTTTCATCTACAGTTTCCGAATTTTCCTTGGGATCCACTTTTGATGTAGATTGTTTGACAGGTGACTTGGATGTTGCGCCCAGTCCATTTTCAGGGATTGTTGTAGAACCATTACTGGTGGTAGTGTTTGTCAAAATTGGGTTACTATTTTCTTGAGTAGTTTTAGGGTTTGAATGGGCTAAGAAATTAAACGGTGTCGTAACTGTTGTTGTTGATGTTGTATTAAATCCTGCGAAGGAACCGAATGCACTTTTTTTTTTTGCGCCCTAGAATAATGTAAAACGAGTTAATTATGTATCTTTATGTACGATTATTACTAGGTTACAATTGTAAGTTTACATGTTTCGAAATGAAATGACTATGAAATATTAATAACATACATCATCATTGATATTTTGTAACCGCCGTTTTGCCGTTTTCACTACTCTCTTTTGAAGAATCTCCTCTGACGCTTTTGTGAATGTTCCAGCTTCATCCGACTCATCATCATCATTCCAATTATCGTGATTCAAATCAGTCTTCGCCGTGCGTTTAAAAGCCATGCTTGGACCATAAAACTGTAAAAAATAAGCGAATTATTCTTTAAAAATCTAAACTGATGGGAAAGCATGTATTATACTATCATGATACTTGAATTTTGAGGTTACATATTATACCATTCTACTATTTTCTTTCTCTGAGCTTTTAATAAATTATCTCTCTTATCAAAATATCTTTACACAATTTCACTTCAGTATATGCAATATGTCAGAGGTTAGTGAACAATAAATAAGAAAGATAAAGCATTTGAATTAAATTATAGTTGTTTTTAGTAACATTCAAAATCAGTTTCAATTTCAAGATTGAATGTACGCAGTACATATAGACAAAAGTAGAACTTGAAACTTACTTGGGAGAAAAAATTAAGCTCTTTGATCTTGAGTTAATATATAAAACTTTTATATTTATAAACTTTTGCAAAATGTAAAAACTGAACAGGTTTTTATAAGAAATACACATACACCAAGTACCTATTGAGGCTTGAGGCCTTGAGTCTGCTTGAGGAATTTTTGGGGTAGAATGCGCATGCGCGGCATGGAAATATTGGTCATATTTCATAGTTTTAATTTTAGTGTACATATTTAGTTTACGGAGGTTTAGTTAGAGTAAAACAGTATTAATAATTCTCAAGAGTTGTGCAATTTTTTACTAATTTAATATTCTGAAAGGTCTAGTTTTGAAAATACTCTGCAAACACTACATACATGTATGTAAACATGATTAAGGACTTAAATTCAAAATTCCCGCCTAATGTTTCTTCGATGATTGATTATACAATTATTCTCGACTAATCGATCGCAGTCGATCGAAGAGAGAGGTTAGTTAGTCAGTTAGTTAAAGTTGTTGGCTGTTTATTTTTGCAGAAAATAGAAAAGACCCTTCTTAGAGGTCATCTAAACAATCTGTAATTCGATCTTCATCTTATTAATCGACATATCTCTTAAATTTTTAAGTAGTTATGAAAAAAGTGTTATTTATTTATGAGAGGAGTTTAATTTTGTAACATATTTAAAAAAAAAGAAGAAAAAAAGATTCTCGAAAATAGTTCGACATGCAGCCTCCAGAATCGTGTGAATCGCAAACACGAACACCCCTGCCCTGCGCGCTTTTTTATTGTGAAAACATCTGCCGATCTGCTCAGGAAAATCTCTTTTTAATGTCAGCAAAAGTATTTGCATTGAAGTCTGAGCGCGGTTATGAAAATGCGTTGGAAAATTCTTTTCTAACCTAAAAGCAATGTGTTGAGAGTGTGTTGGTTGAGCTTCTTTCGAATTTGAGGGAAAAAATAAATTTCTCGAAATTGAGTAGGGGGTCAGGGAGTTTCGTGGAACTTGGCACATCCGTGTGATGGTTCACACTTGGCCTTCCCCTAGTATTGGTTGGTGTTGGTGTCAATTGTCTTTGTGTGCATCTTCTAGCGGTGTTTGCTGGTTGGTGTTTGCTGCGGGGCAAGTGTCGCGAGTGGTTGCGAAGCGAGTTGCGAGTTGTGTTTGTGCTGGCATGTGCTGGTGCGCGCAGTGTGCATAGTGATAAAACGTCTTTTCGGGTCCGTGCGGCTCTTCATTCTTTTTTGCGAAATATTATACCAAATTTGAGCTGGAAGGAAAAAAGAAACAACGCGGGAAATAGAATCTCACTGTCCACAGAATTATGGAGATATCGAAGGCGCTGCAGGAGGAGATACTGTCGGTGCAAAATAAGCTGAAAAACGCCATACGCGATCATCAGGTGAATGTTTAATATAACTAACTGAATGTAATTTTCAATTTTGGTTTCATTTTCAAGAACAATTTTTTTTTCGACAAATGAAGAATTGACGGAACTGTCATTTTTGTGTCACCAGATCATATATTCGCGTATCTATATAAAATATGAAGAATTTAGAGAGTGGGGTATAGTTTCTTTATTATTCTTTATTTCAGTTTTAGGAACGAAGAGTTTAAAACATTTGGATTGAGTATTTTAGGGATTTAGAGGTTTTAGGATAGATTAGAGGGAGAAAGAAAGTTGTAATTTATTGATAAGGGTGATAATAGAACATTGGAGAGTGATGCAGGGTACTTGATGCAATCAGTGTTGCCAGGTTCGAAAAGTTAAAATTTGAAGAGTTTGATTGATTATTTAGTTGAAAATATTTGATTTACAATAAACTGGGGGTTTAATTTCTTTACTCGAAAAAGTTTAGATTAGACGGCTTAATTGGAACTCTTTGATTTAAGAGTTTTAAATCCGGCGAGCAAACTTTCAAGAATTTTAACTTTGGAAAGTCTAATGCTGTTTTATTCTGGTTTTGGAGTTTGGGTCGACAATACAAACTTGGGGAGACGGGTTGTATAGGTAGTTGCAAACTTTTCAAGGCAAGGTTAGTTTAGAAAGCTTTAAGAAATTACTTAAATCCTAAGTGTTTAGAATTAGGATCCAGGTAGATCTCCAGGTATGCCGTTAGATTATATTGGTGATTTTTTCCTTGGTGGAAAATGGAAATGTTAAATGTTACTTTAAGATTTGTATATAATTTTTTCATTTTTTTCTTTTTTTGTTTTAATTTTATTTTTTCCACATTTGTTGCAGGTAAAAGTAATTGTATACTCTTAATTTCTTGAAGCTTTAAAATCAGTAAATTAAAATAAAAGCTATAGAAATTTGAGTGACCATCCTTTTCTTAGAGTTTAACATGAAAAATGGTTTTCCTTCAATATATTTTATCCATGTCGAGCCTTATTGATTGATGGTGAGAATATGAGGACAATTACAGGCCTCAACTTTCCTGCTAGTAATTGAGTAAAAAAAAAATTCTGTGTATTAGGAAATTTTGTTAAAGTTCCACGCATAGGAGTATGGTTTGTAAAAGAAAAAAAAGCATAGCTGATACGACAAAGTTTACGGACACATGCTCTGTATTGTAAATATCTTTTCATTAGCGTTGCCACGTAAAAAGAAATCAAACTAGACATTTCGATTGAAAATTCGGATTGAATCCAACTTTTTCAACTAAATTTCTATGTTTTTATTTCTATTTCACAAACTTTTGGATTGACGTTTGTTTGACAACTAAAAGCTTTTGTTTTTTTCACTAAATAGTTATTTCGCTAGAAACTTTTTGTTCTAAAAGATATTTTAATATACTGGGAAATGAATTATCTGGATAAACAAGTTCTGATGGGTATTATACCGGTTGTAAATTTATGAGAGTACCTACTTCAGAATTCCATCTTATGAGCAAATCTTCAACTAGTTTCTATTGTCGAGTGCATACATAATTTAACAGAGTAACGCTGCAGGAACCATTAGTTTACTGGAAATTGTACTGGTAGTTCATGATTCAAACTTGGAGGATTGTCTTCCTCGTGACAAAGGGATGATTGGAGTTCCTTCAAAACAGAAATCAATAGTATCACTGGAAATGTAGGAATCTGATACATATTTAAAAAGTTCAACGCCCTTTTTATCGAACAATAAACAGCTCTTTTTATCTTTTTAGATTGTAAACACTAATTTAGTGGATACTTTGAAATTAATTTTTCAAGTGGCAGCAAGAAGAGTTTATTTACAAGGGTCTATTATAATATAAATTTTAAGGGAATTTTGAAATTTTTTCTCTAGGGAAAGTGAAATACAAAAAGGGTCGGTTTATGAAATTTTTGTTTATTAGGAAATAAAGTGCAAAGTTAGGGAGGTTACGTGACTCTGCGCATGATGACATTGTGAACCACTTTCAACGCGAAACTCGTCGTAATCTGTTTAAGAAACTTTACGGGTGAATATATCGTTATATCATTGCAATAGAATTCATGCGAAATTTTTTTAATCTTGAAAGCAAAAATTAGTTTCTAACATTCAAATGAAATATAAAATCCTAAATTAGATTTTATTTTACGGATTTAAATAACAAATTTAATTGACGTTCTATTTCTCATTGCAGATCTGTGTGGAAAAGCTGAATGATGATCCAAATGTGAGTACATTTTACTTTAAAATAAAATATTATTAGCGCCATTTTGTGAACTATATATTTTTACTTTTACTTTCTAGAACTCGACTGTCTTGGATCAAATTAAGCAAATCCAATTACACATTGTTTCCCTGGGGAGGCGACAGGTGAGACTTTCATTAATTTAGTTTCTCACTTAGAAGAATTAAGAATATCAGGAGAGAAATTTAGAGCAGTCTTTAGATCTTTTGTCCAGCAAGAAGCAAATTTATTTTGAAATTTTCATCTGAGATTAACTAGAAAAAGCTTAGCGTTTTATTGAGATAAGTGAGGAGATGCTAGTGGCTTTTCTGTCGTTATTTTTAGCCTTTTCCCTGCAATGAACTTACAGTTGTTGTAGCTTGGATAATAATGAAACTAGATATAGATTAAATGACGATAATGCTGATTTCAAGTCGTTTGCAAAGGAAATGACAGTGTTATAATCACGGTTATAACTCAATTCCTGGGTCTCCGCGTACCATTGCAGTATAACAAGGTCAAGCACGCTTTGCATTGTTTCGATAAATCAGAAAACTTCAGTGCCGTCTTTATAGTTTGGATTAATTTGGATCAGTTTGCATCTCTATATATGCGGCAGCATGTCGTTATAAATAAATAACGATTCCTTCTTGCAGAGAAACAAGTTCGTTTAACTCCCACTTTTGATTTCTGGCTTTTCTTCATCTTTTTTAAGTTTGTCGCATTTATTAAAACCTTAACTGCAGTGTGACGTTTGTCGCAAGACATTGATCGGAATGAACTTGCAAGAGGAGCTGCATTTGTTTCGGTATAGATTATTTCCTTATACTTCTGAATCGAAAATCGTTTTGGAAGCTTTCATTATTTATTATTTTACTCGAAAATCTATTTAAAGATCTAAATTTAAAAATAGAAATATATTTTTCACTCAGAGGTCATTTGTCCCTAGAAAACAATGTATTGGAAAAAATTAAATAAGTGAAAATTGTATAACCAAAGTTTAAAAGATGCAGTCATTTTTAAAGTTTTGTTTAGCTTTTGTGAAATTGAATAGTGTAATAAAAAAGTAATTTAGATGACAGCTTATCGTTTCAAATAATGTGTTTTTATTACCTGCGGATTTCTTCTGAAAATTCGAAGAATCATGTACTAATATAGAAATTTCTGAAGGGAATGAATAGTACGTTAGATATTCAAAATCGATAAGTTGTGATTTCATATAATAACTTATTGTGTGACTGTAAAAATTATAAAATTTATTTTTGAAAGTCTTTATAATTTATTAGAAGAATCAATTTTATTCCTCTTTTACTTTCAATACTGTAATAATTGTCTGCTTTTGTTTTTCTGCAAAATAAGTTAAATCGAGTTCAGTTTTTTATCCGGTAAATAATACTAATCTTAACAGTGGAGGAAACTTTGTTATGTCGAAAAGTTCTGAATAACATCGATACCCAGCAAGTTTGGTTCACTACGGTTCAGTGATTCTCAACTTATAAAAGTAGACTTCTCTCTCAGCTTCATGACGATTCAATCTGTAAAAAATTATTCTTTTATGACTTACTTGTTGCATTTGTGGTTATAAACTCATACACAATTTATATTTTATTTTATATCTATTTTTTGCTGATTTATTTACTGGAGTTACCTTATATTTCTTAATATATCAATTAAATTATAAGCTATAAATAGAACTTAACTGGATTTTATTTTCTGAGTTGAATTTACTACAGTTTAAGCTTCTAAGACTTTGTTATATTGCCTTCTTTCAGTATAGGGGTTTATTTTCTTGATTTCTGAACTGAGATTGATGAGCTTTAATAATATAGATACATTTAGAAACATGCGGGGGGGGGGGAATAGAGTTAGAAATTTTGGTTGGTCAATGCTTTTGGATTATATTTTCTACTACAATCTGTGCACATTCTACTGAGTCAACAAAATGACATACATATTAGCTAGAATGTATATAATTAAATTCGATAATTGAAGAATAATTTTAATAATCTTTTTTAAGAACATAAGGAGTCTAACTTTTTCACTGAATTTTTCGACTCTAGCGTAATGACTTTTCGTTGTTTTAAAAAATTTCTTTATAACTTTAATTTTAGTTTAATCAAGTAATACAGATAATTTTTTATTATTATATTATATTGCATCCGGAGCCTCAATTATTGTTTTTAATTAAGTTTTTTTTTTATTAAGGACAATAATCTGATTAAGATTGTTTTTAATTTTATGATGACAATGGAGGTGAACGTATATAATATAAATTACGTAATTGACATCAGCGTGGGGGAAGATACATTCCTTCTGATGATGTAGCCTCATATTTTAGCTAATGCTCGGAGAATCAGACTATATTATCTTTATCAAAAATATTTGTATTTCTCGGATAAAAATTCAATATTTATCCAAATTAATGAGATTGATCCTGGAAAATCTAAAAGTTTACAAATTCTCTCGACTTTTAAACTAGTGGCAATCCTGACAAATATTTACATTTTTAAATTTGCGGAGGGAAAATCAAGTTTGGATAAAAGTTTTTCTTTAGTTTTTCAGATTTCGGTTTTCTGAGAAGTTATAACGGAAGAAGCCAATGGCCAGATAGTTTTGGTCTTGAGGACCAAACATTAAATTGCATGCGAGAGTCAGTTTATTGATCTTAGCGTTCCCGAGTTCGTTCCCCAACATTAAAGCATTTCCGAGAGCTCCCGAGGTTCAAACTCGTTCCAAGACTTAAAAACCCGCGCCACTGAATTTAGTTTGAAATACGCTTGCGCGAATTAAAATCCATCACAAACAACGCTTAATGAAAGGATAAAAAATATTGTAATCAATATTGTAATTTTATTCAAAGCACGCAAGGACAATTTTCAATTCAGGGTCAGAAACTGGAATAAAAGATGTAAAAGTGCAAATTAAGTTTATCTTGTTGATTTCCTCGTTTAGTCGTCGGGAAGTCAGGAAAATCATTTAAATCTAAGGAAAATGGATTGATCTTAAAGATTTGTGAAAAATTCGAAGCATTTTTATTAAAAATCAAAAAAAAATGAAAAATCAAAATTGAAATAGTTTAAATTGGAATTTATTAAATTAAAATAATTCCTCTCTTCTTAAATTTTAGTTTCATATTTACATCCAATATGATAGAGTTAATAGTTGTTTAAACAGCTTAGTTTGTTGTCAGAATAATTTCTAAATTGAAAATTACACAGTTAACATTTTCATAAAGCTCTTATTAGATTTTCATGCTCGGCTCCCTCTATTCGCTTCCTTTATGCATCGCAGATTATGAAGGGGTGATTACTTTGCGTTTCCGGGAGTTGAATCACTAATATTTGATTTTGTTTTTTTTTTTTCAGAAAGTAATTTTCACATTAAAGGGAATTATTTTCCCTGGATATGATGATCGTTTTTTACAGACCGTAACATCACCGAGAATTTAATTAGCAAAGAATTAGCAAGGAAAAGTTTTGGTTTAATTAAGTTCGGGAATTGGAGAGGAATGTCAAACATTTATTATTCACAAAGGGATAGGTTTTTAGAGTATTTCAATTCGAGAGAAATTTCACATTTATTATTCACAAAACGACATTATTTGATTTTTGGGAAAGCTAGCTTTAAAAAAATACGCAATTTAATGAAGTGAAATATCTTATTTTATTTATTTGCATTTTATTTGTTTGCATTTATATTTTTGAACTTTGTAATACAAATAGAAAAGTATTTTGTCTATTTTTCTTGCTATATTAGGAATAGGGAAGAGGCTAAAAGAGAAATCTAGAGTAGCTTTGAAAACTTTTCCGATTCGCTTGGGCGCAAGCTTATCATAAAGTAACGAAATGGTGCTTGAACCAAATCTTCTCGAATCGTTTTGTACATCGATTTCGAAGTAACCAATGCCGAGGGAAAATATATGATGTATCTTAATTTTACAGGAATTTCCTTTGATGATATTTTTATTTCTAAGAGAGTTATAAACCAAATAAGCAAATTATATCTTCAATTTTTAAAATCTAAATTTAAATTCTGGCTAAATTGAGGAAAAATTTCTCTAGTTTTGAAATCAAATTAATTTTCACCGTAGGAAGCTCTTTAGTTAAAAATTTCTGATTATTTCTCACAAAATGATTTACCTCTCTCAAGAAAAACTTTAAATTAGATTAAAATACTTTTTTTCTTGACCTGCGTCCATCGTTTCTTGGATGTATCTTTTTCTCTGGAATGCGAGTCCCGTGGACTAGCCGGATAGAGAAAGGGGAAACAGAGATGAATGGAGGTGGAAAGAGTGAGAGAAAAAGGAGCGAGTCCGGGAGAGAAGAGGAGGTTCAATCAATAAAATATCTCGCGGAAACGTTTTCAGCTCTTGAAAATTGCTATATTTCCTTCTATAACAAATCTTTCTCTCCTTTTCTAGAACTCACAATCCTCAAAAACTTCATAATAATTCTAATAAATAAATTCGATTCGCGATTCCTACTTGACAAATAAACTTTGAAGTTCTCCATCTCCACTTTCGTCAATCCATTAAATAAAGTTTTTAAAATAGGGTATTAGATCCTTATAAATCTCAATGCCTTATATTTCCTCTTGACCTTTTCACGCTCATTTAAAAAGGAAAGTTTTCATTCACAAGCTTCGCTTCTACAAACTTTTAACAACTTTGGAAGTTCAGTATTTTCAAGAGACTGCGTTATCCACAATTATCGAATTTTTGTTCGATTTTCTAATTTTACCTAAAAGAAATCAATTTATTCAGAGGTATTATGAACTCTCTTGAACTCAGAAAATTCATTGAAAAATTACCAAAATTATATCCCACACAGAAAAAGTTCTGTGGAGGAAAAAGTAGTTTGGAATTTAATCCATAGAACGTAAAGCTGTAAAAGTAAGCGAATATGAAATATGACGTATCCTCATGTTCTCATTACGTCAGTTTTGCGGTTCGGCAGCCTCCAGGATTACGAAGAAAGTTTTGTAATGTTCTGATGAGTGAAATAGTTTCTATTTTCTGTACGCAGAAGCAAGTTATTCAACGACTGCGCAAAGAGGTCGAGACTTTGAAGGCGGAGAATGCAATCGGGGCGAAAGTATCTGTGGCATCGCTCCTGGGACTGAATAACAATAACCATATCACCATCAACAATGAAGTAAAGAGAGAAAATTCGGATTCAAAGGATCTCAAGAATATCAATGGTTTGGACACGAGACTTAAAAAGGAGGACTACGAGGAAGAAATTAGAAACTATATCTCTCCTCCAGAAAATGATTGCTCAAAGTAATAAACAATAAATAATTGAATTATGTATTCCATTTAAAAATACTAGAAAACATAATCTTATAATCATCCTTATTTTTCAGCCCAGCGTTTTCCAATTCTGCTGAGTCAATTTCCTACGAGGACGATGTTGAAGTTACACAAGGCGGAATTTTGAACGAGAAACAAGATTTAGAGGATGTATGCAGTGCAATCAGTTTAGAATCTTCGAGACAGATTTCCTTCTTGGGACACCTCGACCTCATTACTACCACAAAGTGTGCGGAACTTCAAAATAGGAAGCAGGAAAGGAAGCGCAGAAGCACTACGAAGCCACAATTTGTATACTCCAACTGGCAGCTGCCGACGGTAATGAATGTGAAGAAGTTTTGTACAGAAATAATTGCTCTCGAGTAGTGCATGAAAGCTTTTCCAGTTTGGATGTGGGAATTTACTAGCTTCCAAATTGGAAAGACAGCCCAGATCTTGTAAACTATTCACGAAAGTATTTAATTATTGAATTGTAACATAACTAGAGCAATGGTCTATTTCAGAAACGAAAGAGGTACTCCTATCTACAGTCTGCCGGAAATGCTCCTCAAACTCGACAGAGCACTGCTAGGTCGAGTGGACCCTCACCTCCACCTGAAAAGATATTAGCCAATAAGTTAATGCCACCATCCACGAAAAACGTATCGAAGTCGATCATTTCGACACAAAAATCTACAAGGCCGAACATTTTAAGGAACGCAGTTGAGAAACACGCCCTTAAAAGTGGATCCGAAAAGGCAGATAGTCAAGTTCAAAGTTCGAAACCTGTTGGAAGTAAAATCGTTCATATTCCGGGATTACCCTCGAGTCTCACGATTGAGAGAATCGAAAGTGACACGGCCATTTGCATCAACTGTAGGAATCCAGGTGTTTTGAGATACGCCAAAATTTTTGGAAATCACATAGCTTCACAAAATATGTTCTAATTCATTTTTATTCTCGTAGGAACGTTGTCAATTTGCCAGCAGTGTTCGTCAAAGTATCACGTATCGTGTCACTCAGTTTACCCTCCGCCTCTGAAAATTTGTCCAAAGTGTGCCATCGATAACCAGGACAATGGAGGAGTCGTTTTTGGAATCGTCAAGAAGGAGAATGAACTCGGTAATTTATTTACGTCTCGGGGAAAGTTTCTGCCTAGAATAGTTGTTTTTTGAATGAGCGATTGATGAAAAAGTTCTTCAAAAACTTCAGTTTGCATCTTGGATTGTAAATCGTTAATTCGAGAAGTAGTTAGTTGAAAGTAAAAGTACATTTGGCTGAAAAGTCAGGCATGAGAGAGAACTTTTTCGGTCTATTGCGCGTGGAAAAGCAACGTAATGAACGCGAAATATCTTACAGAGGAAAAAGAGAGAGAAAGATATGAGCTGCGCGAGCGAAACTCGGATCTGAGATTGCAGGTTTATGAATTGGAAAAACGCTCTCAACTACTCAACCAGTCTCTTCAGGTTCGTCCTGCGACCTGTGTAGAAATGAAACAGTTTTTTTTTTAAATTTTATTTGGAATGCCGATGTTTCTCTTTTTTCATCGTATTATTCTAGAAATAATCAATTGTCTCCGTGCTTAAGTTTTTTGTTTCACGTAAAAACCTGCAAAATCCATGCTTTTGCTTTCGTTCGTTCGGTAAATTTTCAGATTTATTTTCTTATTTTATCTTATTCTCTACTAGGATATCTTTGTCACTTTTTAAAACTTAACTCAAACTCATTTCACTCTATACAAAATACATATTCCTATACAAAAGACTGAAAAAATGAGACGAGTTAAGTTCGATATCTGAATTTTAACCTCAAGTTTAAGCTTTTTTTTATTCCTGATTTATTTTTATTATGGTAGAAAATGTTTCCTTCTTGATGGAATTTTCAATTTATGTATACTATTCTACAACGAAAATATTTTAGATTATTTCAAATCCTGAGGGATACATGAGTAATACTCATACGCCTGAAATTATAAATGTCGATTAAATATATCTTGGTTATGTGATGTTATTAACTGTTGTTAGTATTAAATTAACAATATATTTCTTTTTTTACTTTAGCTGCAGCAGCGAACGCGGCAGGAAATATTGGGAAAGCAGGAGAAGACTCAGAAGTCTATAAAGCGTCTCGTGGATTTCATAAAATTAATGCAGCTCCGAAAAGAAATCAGCTGCCCTCCACCTTCGGATTCAACCAATTGTCCTCCGCAACTTTTCTCATCCCTTTCTCCTCAAAGTCCACCTCAACCATCGACCAGTCAAACATCACACCAATCTCACAATCATGTAAATATGATAAATCAAATATCTCTTGCGTCAGCCAGCAGTCCCAGTCTGGAAGCATCACCTATGTCCAACCAGAATCTCATTTCTCCAGTTCCTACCAAGTGCCAGTTTGTCACGACAAAAAACATTCTTACATCATCGTCAAAAACGTCCCTAAGACAATCAATATTATTAGAAGATCAGATATTCGAAATAACCCCTCAAACTTCAACAGACAAACAGAAACCCAAAACGTACCACTCCTTAACTATCAATTGTCAAGCCCTTGTGGCTACAGCACCACCCGCGGAGAACCCGAACACCCTTTCTACCAATCTACAGATGTCTTCACCAAATTCCCCAGTCGTCTCGTCGAATCAAACGCTCCTAGTGGTAAAAAGCCAGGCAATTGCACCTTACCCGGACTCAACAGAATCGTCTTGTCAGACAAAATGCTGGAACTTTTTGACTCATCATCAGACGAAGATATCCCCAACGTTATCCCCAGGAAAAATGTGCCAAGACCCGGTGGCATACTCCACTCATTGTTCACAGGTAATTCGAGTTTGATATTTATCGATTTACGGTAAAAATCGATCTGGTTAATTTTGGGAACATTAAACTTTAAAATAAACTTCAAAAGCGTCTTTTAAATTACACGTTGAATTTATTTTTCAGGCAATAACGAGTCCGATATCGTCGCCAGTGGTTCAGGTCAATCAAAAAGAGTCGCATCAGATCAAGGAAACGACACAAAAAATCAGCAGTTTTCTCAAGTCCACCAGCCGAAATCTAATCAGCGAACAGAACAGCTTCAGCATCCCCAGCCCTCAAGTAGCGCCGAACACGTGAAATTGGAAGAAGCGCATATATCAGCGCCATCTAGAGCAAAGTTAGATACGAAGTCTAGTACCGGGAAGAAGAGAGGTAATTATGCAACCGCGAAACGCAAAAAGAAGGCTGAGAAACCTAAAAATAAAGAAAAAAAAGCGAAGAAGAACTCGAAAGTAAAGCCTAAAAAGAAAGTAGTTAAAGGCAAAAAAGTCGAAAACGAGAAAGTAGAAGTTCGTACTTTTAACTTGAGTACAGAGACTGTACCTCAAAATGAAGTGAAGGTTATTCTTGACAACACGGATAAAACCGAAAGTGAGTCCCAAAAAAAATCTAGAAGAAAGACTGATAGAGAAAACCAACTGAGTAAAGAGTCCCCTCTAGTTTCGGAAAAAGTGCAGACTTTTTACACGAGTATTACATCTACTCTAGACTTTATAATTGCTGAAAGAAAACACAGTAATATTGAGGATACAGAATATATAGGGAGTGCTTCGAAATCGTCTAGAAGCTTCAGTAGTAAACCATTGCAGGTTGCAAAGCAAAGCAATATAATTGAGCTTCATACTGAAGTCTCAGTTCCTGACGATAAGGCTGAAGTTGAGAATCAAGACTTACTTAGTGGCAATCTTAGGCGATTATTAATCGAAGACGGCGTCGTTCCAGTCTCCGAAAAACTCGTTGATTCGGATCAGATTAACGAATCGACTATGGAAATTAAGCAAACAGTTGTCGTTAATTCGGTGTCTGACGAAAATATTAAAGTGCTAGAGCAATACGAAGCGATCATGGAAGTTGATAAAGTTCAATCTGATTTCGAAAATAGAGTGACATAACTTCAGTTTATAGTTTCATATCTTTGGTTATTGAGAATAGAACTAAGATGAATTTAAAAGAAAGAGAATTTTTTTTCTATTTACAGTTTCTTAAATATGAAATTTTGAATACTTCTCAAAGTGTTTTTAAATCTCATTTCTTCCATAATCTTTGATATTGCCAAATTTGCGAAACTGAGAGATTAGAGCGAAGTTTAAAATTATATCTTTGGAAAATGGTCAGTTTGAACGTATTATTTTTGTCTGAATGTTTTAAATCTCGTAGTAGAAAATTATATCTAAAATTTATAATTTCGTTTTGTCGTTCTTTGAGTTGAAAAAAAACATATCTCGTGGAAAATGAAAGGTCTTGCAATAGTCCATACCAAAAATGTTTAATTGATTTCAGAGATAGCTAGAGATTTTAGAACATTATTAATGTTTCTGTTTTATGTTGATGTTCCATTTTTCAAAAGTACTCATTTTTTCTTGAGATAAAATTTTATCTTGAGAATTAGAAGAAAATGGTTTATTGATTTTATAGAAAAAGTTGTGTTTTATGATAGTTAAAATATTTTATGGTTGCTCAAGAAAAGACAACGAAAGTTCTGAAAAAAAAAAAAAAAAAATGGGTTTTTTATGTTTTGGCATGGACTGAGTAGCGAGAACGTAGAAAGGTACGAAAAGTCTAATTTCAGTTCAAGTGAAGCCATATTGCCATATTGCCTTAGTAGTTAGTTAAAAGGTATCTTACATTGTTAAATACTAAAAAAATCTGTAAGGTAAAGTGTAAGATAGCATATTTATTGAATAATCATTTAGAAAGACACAAAAATTGTAATGTCGAAAGTTCTTTAAATTCTTTAATGTATATAATTCATAAAATCATAAGATTAGAATCATTACCTCAAACAGTATACCTTCTAGTTCATTTCATCAATTTTTTATACACGATTCATAGTAAATTTAAGACTTGTGGTATCATTGATAAAATCTCATCAATGATGAATCTTTAAAAATGACATCGTACACTTGTCTAGTATTTATATACTTTTAGACATGGTTATTGTTCAGTTCTTCGTTATATCTTTTATTGTGCAGTGAACAAAGTATGCTCTGTATAATTACTTAGTTTATAAAATTATCTCGAGTAGAAAATGAAATTCAAGTCGAATTCGTATTTTTATGAATAAAGCAATTTGAAACAATCCTAAAAATGACTTGATTTGGTATTTATTTAAAAATTTTAAAAAATGTAAAGTTTCACGTTAAGTTTTCAGTTTAAAATACTCGGAAAATTATTAAAAATTTCTGTGATTTATTTTAGAAAATTCCTTAATTCATTTATATTGAATTAATACGATAAGCTAGTGAATTAAAATAAATTTAAACATCAACTTGAAGGGCGTACCTAATTAGTTGTAAATTACAGATTACATACTTTAGATTACGATTTCAAAAAATTGTGATTTCCCGCGCGAAGTGTTGACGGAAGTAGCGCTACGCGCCAATTTAGCAAATCCACAATGGCGTCGTAGAAGCAGCACAGTTTATACAGTTGCGACACTCAATGCTTTTTAGGTGTTCCTATTTTT
>CAJFCO010000077.1:1925704-1963332 GCA_904066015.1 Synergus gifuensis
GAGATGAGCCTCCGAAGTCGCATTTCCATCGCGGGTGTTGGACAAATTATATAATTGATCATTTCATTAGCAAATCTGAAAATTAATAACACTATATATATTCAGGAAAATTATGCCTACTCAGAACAGGTATTTGTGGTACCCATGACATCGTAAAGACATTTTTTAGACGCTCAGCTGAAAATATATTCTTATTTTCGGTTTTCACTAAAACTCTCTTTGGCGAGAGTTTTACAAATGACGATGAAATTGCTTGCAATGTTTCCTCTGGCAGATTTTCTATAGGCACTGTGGTTCCTAATGAGAAGTAGACTACTCCATCTTTGCTTTCATCCATCCATTTCTTCAATTCCTGAGGTAGAGGAAATATGTAGTTTAATTCAAAACTGTAGCATGAGAACGATGTTTTTTTAAATAAAGGTATGACATTTTTCTTACTCCTGTTAATTCGGATTCATCTGCTTCAATGTGTAATCCTGCGACTTCGACAAAAGCTGGAGTCGTTGGTCTGATTCCTTGAATTGTGTAATGTGTATTTACAATTGACAAAGCCACCATTTTTTCCACTTCTCTAACCGCTAGGACAGTTGAGCCCAAATGTTTCTGCATTGCTTTTGATTGATTTTCAGAAAGAGCAAAGAATATGTAGATACCCAATTTGGCTTTTAATGTATTTTTCAATCTATCCCAGAAGGTTCTAATCTCCGCTTTACTTACTCGAAGGGTAGGGTAAAAGGCTGTAGATAAGGGATTTCCAATATTATAAGAGATCCAAGGCAATTCCGTAGAGGAAGTAAGAGTTACTATAGGTACTTTGAGAAGAGGTCCAAAACCATAGTAACAGCTCATTGTGAGTCCCTAAAATTGAAATAATCAAATAATTTCAGTGTTTCAAAAATAGCTGATAAAATTGTTTTTCTTAAAAAATAACACCTAAAAGTAAAAATTACCTCTGTAATGATGAGATCATAGGTTGGATCTTTTGGTGGATTTCTGATTAGTTTCTGTAGTTTCTCATGAGACATAAGTTCGCAAATGTTAAGCCCCATTCTAGTAATCAGTTTATTTATATCTTGAAGAGATTTGGCAGCTTCCTGAATCGATTTAAATTGAACCATGACATCTAATTTATGGCTCAGGTTCGCTAAATTAATAATAGTTTTGTAATTTTGCGGTGGATTTGGAAGCTCATAGTGTGAAATAACGTCTACTTGATGTCCTTGTTTTGCCAGATCCTTCATAATTGCTTGGAAAAACAAATTGTGGCTTTTAAATTGTAACGGGAAGACACCCAATATTCTGGATGTATCAACATGTGCTGCCAGGAAGGAGATGAATAGAAATATAATACACCTTGTCGGATCCATGATATTTTTCTGTAAAAATACTTTACCGAGGTTTAAGAACCTGTGCAGAAATTTTTATGTAGTTACAGTCGGACGATTTCACTATATCGATTTCGGGATAGATTTAATTTTTAAAACCAATAAAATAATTTTTTAAATCAATAAATTACCTTCAGATAGTTACTAACAACAAAAATAACACTTTATTTTTTTGGTGAAATCTTCTTCTCTGAATTTTTATAAAGATCTTGACTTGTGTAACAAGAGTTTTCAACTTATGAATCAATTCAGTAAAAACTGGATATATGAGAGAGAAATAAAGTTTTTGTTCTTTATTACGAGATAATAAATTAAACAATAAATTTGAAATGATGTGTTAAAATAAAATTTGTTGAATGTGCATTATCAGCAATGACAGCATGACTGTTGTTTTAGGTCTTGAAAGATAATTTACTTCTCTATAATCTTCTTCACATAAAGATAGAGTTGAAAAATGTTTAGTTAGAAAGATTTATTATTTTGAAAAATTTTCCTAACTTTGTAGCAAGGCACATTAGTGGAAATGATCAAATGTTGACTCCGAAAAGAATTTCTAGTTAAGTACATATGTACGGCGAATTTTTAGTCTCTCTTTAATTGTGCTTTGATATTGTAATCAAAGTACATTTTATAGGTGGCTTTGAGAAAAATTAAAATTAGATAAATTATTATTAGAAAGGACAGTAACAAAAATCCGTAGACGTCTAGAAGTTCGACTTGCCACCAATATAATTCTACAGCAGGTGATTTTAGAGCAGTTCCTCCATTTCTTATGACATACTCCATCCAATAGATAGCAGTGTTTATTGGACTTATTGGTAGATCTCGAAAAAGTTGTGAATTATATTTTGCAGCCTCTCTGAAGTGAAAGTTTTCTTTTTATTTCTAATTCAAGTTTATACATATTTTAAAAGCTAAAGGTGTTTGACGCAAGTGCTAACCTTGAAATTCAATTTCTTGAGTTTTCTTAACAAATATAAGAACTTATATTTATATTTAGAACTTATATTTAGAACTTATTTTTCAAATGTAAATATAAATAGAGAGCAAACAATTATTGTCTATCTTCTAATATTCTTTGAGTAATATCTTTGAGTATATCTTTTATTCTAATAATCTTCTTTTTAAATAATTATTATAATAATTCTCCTATTAAATATTAAAAATAATTTTAATTCTATTATTGGATTATTAGTCTAACTTTTAATTTAATTAAACTTTTAACATTGAAAGTTGAAAATATAAAATATCTATTGTATAAATTATATAAAATTTAATAAGAAAAATTTAGTGTAATGAATTTAAAACGAGATTTAAAAATTGAATGTCGTCATGGTTAGAACCCAACAACCTTAAAGATGATTTTGAGTTTGAATGACTTGAATTTAACTTCTTCATTTGTATTACCTGTATTTGGGATCATTCAATATCTTCTTCAATGCCTCGTCCAAAGACTTTTCAGTCATTTTGTCATGATTTAATTGAATCCCCATCTTTTTCTTCACTAAAATGTCCACGTTTTGATGTTGATCATAGAAGATTGAAATTCCAATTGTAGGAATTCCAAAATAAATAGCTTCTTGAACACTGTGGATTCCACCATGTGTTATAAACGCTCTTGTGTTATTGTGTCCTAAAAACGATATAATTCATTAGATTCTTCGTAAATTAAAATCCATTAAGGGTTTTGGATCAGATTTCCAATCTCAAAACTCGATTTTTTCATTTTACTTAATAAATATAATAATTAGAAATTTTTCCCTCTTCCAGTTGGAAAATAAGTACACTTACAAAGCGAAAAAATATCTAGATCTATAATACTCTTTGAATAAAATGAAGAGATTTAATTTCATGGCTAGAACTTGAACCAACACTCTTAAAAGTCTTTGATCCAAATTTTTCAAATTTGCAACGTTCCCAAAATCCTTAATGTAAACATTTAAAAAGTAAAATACCTAGAATAGGCATTTGTGGCATTTAATCCCATTGGTTTCTTTCATTAAAACTTTAATCGGTACGATTTTTGCAAATGACGAATAAATTGCTTGCAGTGTTTCGTTCGAAAGAATTGTAATTGGTATTATTGTTCCTAAAGAGAGATGAACTTTAAATTTTAAAGAGAGAAGTAGATTATTCCATCTTTGCTTTCATCCATCCATTTCTTCAGTTTCTGAGGTAGAGAAAATAGTTTATTTGAAAACCATAGCATGAGAATAATATATCATGTGTCAAGGTCGAAAAAGTCTCTCTCCCCCGTGCCACACGATATTTTTTTAAACAGAGGTATGAAATTTTTCTCACTCCTGTTAATTTGGATTCGTCTGCTTCAATATGTAGTCCTGCGACCTCGACAAAAGCTGGAGTCGTTGGTCTGACTCCTTGAATTGTGTAATGTGTATTTACAATTGACAAAGCCACCAATTTTTCAACTTCCCTAACCGTTGGACTACTTGAGCCGAAATATTTTCGCATCGCTGGTGTCTGATTCTCAGTGAACGAAAAGAATCTGTGAATATCAATTCTAGCTCTTATAGTATTCCGCAATCTGTCCCAGAAGGTATTAATGTCCGACTTCGGTAGTTGAAAAGTTGGAAAGAAGGCTGTTGATAAGGGATTTCCAACATTTTGAGATGTCCAAGGTAGTTCTAAGCTGGCAGTTAAAGTCACTACAGGTACTTTTAAAATGAAGCCCAAACCGTAGAAGCAACTGACTCCTAATCCCTATGTAAAAATACATAATTCAATCGCATCCTCCCCTCTTATTTTTAGTAAAAGTAATAATTACCTCAGTAATGAAGAGATCGTATCCTGGATCTTTGGGCGGATTCCTAATAATTTTTTGTATTTCTTTGTGATTCAAAAGCTCACAAATATTAAGCCCAGATGTATATTCAGTAGTTTTAATAAGGTCTCTTTGAATGAAATCGAATGTTTCTTCATTCAAAACGACAGAGGCCAGTTTACCAATTTCAGAACTTAGATTCTTTAAATTGAGAATTGTTTTGTAATTTTGCGGTGGATTCGAAAGTTCGTAATGTGAAATAACGTCCACTTGATGTCCCCGTTTTGCAAAACCCTTCATCAATGATTGAAAGAAAAGGTTGTGACTCTTAAAATCCATAGGAAATATACACAAGATTCTGTATGCACCAATTTCTATTACCAGAAATAATATTAATATCTTTATGAAAAATCGAATAGAATTCATCTTTGTTCCGTCACAATTGAATACTTTATGAGTTTCAAATAAAGTAGGCATTGCTATCATAATTTTTATTATTCATTCTTAAGCAATCATGAATTTTAATAACTTAAAGATATGTTATGCATGTCAATAATATCTTAAATAAAATTTAAAAAGATAAGCAGATATTTCAAGGGAACAGTATTTTTAGAATTTTTGTCCTTAATATAATGTTTACTTAAATAACGAAAAAATTAACATTTACGTCAATCGTTTAATTCACTGGTACATTCATCCTAGTCTTCTTTTAATTCCAACTTTACCTTTTTACAAAGAAATTTCTTGACAATTTTTATGAAAATGAAGCTTATATAAAATGTTAATATAAAACACAGCAACAAAAATCCATAAACATCTAAAAGATCAACCTGCCACCAATACATATCAACAGCCGGTGATCGTAAAGATTTTGCTCCATTTCTTACCACGTATTCTATCCAATAAATAGCAGTGTCCATTGGACTCATTGGTCGATCTCGAAAAAGTTTTGAATTATATTTTGCTGCTTCACTGTGAAATTATCAGCGTTAAAAGTGTTTTTAGTTGTTAAAAGTAGCATTTAAAATACAATTTTTGCATTTACATACCTGAACTTTCGGTCGTTTAATATCTTCGTTAGAGTTTCATTCAGAATCTTTTTTGTAATTTTCTCGAAATCTAATTTAATACCCATATTTTTTCTAATTAGAATATCCACGTTTTGATATTGATCAGCAAATATTGGTATTCCAATAGCAGGAGTTCCACAGTAGAATGTTTCTTGAATACTGTGTACACCACCATGTGTTATAAATGCCCGAGTGTTATTGTGACCTGATACATAAATTTATTGATTGATCCAGATAATTTCATATAAATGTCAATTACTTTGGTCAAAAAATTTACATAGAACCGATATTTGTGGTATCCAAGTTTTAGTCATGACGTTCTTTGGAAGTCCAGGTGGAAATTTGAACCCTTCTGTTCCTTTGATCAAAAATCTTATAGGTGCGAATTTGGAGAATGTGGAGTAAATTGATAATATTGTCTTCTTTGGCATGTTTTCTATTGTAATTACAGTCCCTAGTGACATGTAGATTACTCCACTTTTACTTTCATCCATCCATTGTTTCATTTCCTTAAACTATTAGAATTAAAATTAGAAAATAGTCTGAAATTTCCTTGTTTTTCTTTTTTAAAGATTTCCTGTTTTTCCGCGCCTATTTTTCAGAAAATTACCCTTTTTCCCTTTTTTTTACTTATAATAACTTAAAAACGGACTGAATCAATAAAACCCATAAAAAAATTCAACTATAAAAAATACATAATATACATGTAAATATTATTTTTATTAAAAACGCGAAAGTGACCTAACGTGGAAGAGTTAAGTATAATATTTATGTTTTTACTTCTTCTGTAAAATTGGTTTTTTCCTCCTCTATGTGTATTCCTCCTATTTCAATGAAAGCAGGAGTCGTTGGTCTGACTCCCTGAATTGTGTGATGCGTATTTATTAAAGTCAAAGCGACTATCCTCTCAATCTCCCTAATTGTTAGAATATCTTCTATCAAATATTTTTTAACTAATTCCAACTGATCTTCAGTTACTTTGTAATATCTGTAGATGTCAATCATGCTCCGCACGGTATTCACAAGACGATCCCAAAAAGTTCTGATCTCAGATATTTTAAGTAGATGTGTTGGAAAAAAAGCTGTAGATAAGGGATTTCCAACAGTTCGTGAAATCCATGGGAATTCCTGACTGGCTGTTAAAGTTATTAGAGGTACTTTAAAAAAAGGACCCAAACCATATAAACAACTTACTCCTTCACTCTACAACATAATTAAAAATCGTTTCTTTTGTGGAATCAGTGATTATTAAATAAATCAAAGTAAAATTGAAAATATTTACTTCTATCATGATGAGATCATACGATGGATCTTTTGGAGGATTTCGCAATAGTTGTTGCATCTTTTCATGCGCCAGGATTTTGCAGAACGATATTCCAGTTCTTTTTCTCGATAGATACCCAATCGCATCGTTGAAGCAGTTGACTGCTTCTTCAATTGAATTAAAATTTACTGTGCTATCGAGATTTAGTTCTCCTATCTTCATTATTGTTGTGTAGTTTTTTGGAGCGTTTTCTAGTTCGTAATGACTAATAACGTCAACTTGATGTCCGCGTTTTGCTAAACCTTTCAGCAGGGTTTGAAATATCATATTATGACTCTTTAATGGCCAAGGAATAACGCTTAAAATTCTGTACGTAGCAATTTCTGGTATACAGAAATAGATTAATAATATTAAGTACTTAGCTGAATTCATGTTTGATTATAAAAAACGTATTTTAATAAACGTATCCACTGTAAACTGCACTCGTGAATATGAGAGTTCGCAAGTACTGTTCTAAAGATAAGAAAAAGTTTTAATATAGTACAAACAAGGAGATTGTACGACTTCATTTACATTTACGATAAGATATTAATCCTACGCGGTTTTACTGGTAAATTTTCGCTCAGATAGATAGACATTTTTTTTAAAGACAATTTTGAAAACAAAAAAACAATTGAAATCATATATAGAGTACTAATATGAAATATAATATTAAAAATCCATACACATCGAGCAATTCAAGTTGCTACCAATGCAAATATCTAAAGCAATAGGTGAGCGTAAAGATTTCGCACCATTTCTTCCGATTCTATATCCAATAAACAGCAGTTTTCTTTCGACTCATTGGTCGAGCTCGAAAAAGTCTTGACTGATATTTTGCAGCTTGTCTGAAATTTCAATTTTTGTAGAGTACAAATCATTCTAACATAAAATTATATTAGTTTCTGTAATATCATCACAATTCAATCAAACACACATTTTTTTATTGGCTAGTATATCTATATTTTGTTGTTGGTCATAAACCAATAGTACCACAATAATTTATTGTAGGAATGCCGTGATCAAAGTGGACTCTTACTGGTATCGGAATGACTGTTAAATTTAATTTTCCGATACGACAAAGCAGAATTCAAAATTTGAAAATAAATAATTTCAATATTCATGTGTACCTACTAAATTTGAAGGAATAATTTTTTCAGCACTTTATTACCAAACTTTATTCTCATCATAAAAAATTTTTATGAAAAATTTATCGAAATTGGATTTACTAATTGCCTGGCTCCACTTGAGATTTAAGAGTGGTACATTGCATCGATTCCTACAGATTCTGAACTCATTGAGAAAACACATGCCACGCCACGTGTAATACACGTTCTTTTATACTCGTATATAATATATTATAATATACACCTGCTTATCGTGTTCATTATTATACACTAGATCTACATCTGAAAAAATCTTAAATATTGCTGATTTGACTGACGCGCGAATAATTGACGTGAGAATAATTGAGAATAAATGAGGATGAATACATAAATAATTATATATTTATAATTATAATAAAGTAGAAGTGTCTTTTCGTCTTTTAACATTGAGTCTATAGTTAGACTATTGAGTTTATTGAGTTTTAACGATTTTAGAGGATTTCATGGAATTGTAAGAGATTTTGAGGAATTTTGAGGTGTTTCAAAAGTTGTCGTGAAATTTCAAAGACATTATTTAAAAAATATATATTTTAAGCGAACTTAAATAAAATATGTTATTAAATAAAGAGTGTGTTAAAAGCATGCGTAGCGCTCTAATTTTTCTATTAATAAATATGTAACTGAAAATTCGACAATAAATTTTGCAAAGCGGAAATCAAATTGGGGCACGATAAAAATTGCATAGCTCGTTCAAGAATGGAGTTGACAGGGTCGATATAGGGATCGCGATTGGTAATAACAGGACATGGTCCAGAGAAATGACAATCACGGAAATTCAGGATGTTGTAGAATGTACGAGCTATTAAAGTTAGAACGAGATCGTCGTAGTCAAGTGCAGCGTTTAATATCCCAACGTATAGCCACGCAAGCTCTATCGGTCCACGATGGCTCTACGCGGACTAATCTCGGCTTTCCGGTTCACGGTATTTCGAATTAATTAATCCGGCATCGAGTTAGGCTCGCGGCCAATTCTAGTAGGCTCAACCGTCAGCTCTAGCTACACTCTACAATTTCAAATGTGTTGTTCGGCTTTGAGGCCATAAACCGTCCTAGTGTCGTAGAAATTGCGACCCATAGCTTTCCATAGTCATTTCTCATAGTCGCTGCTACGCCATCAATCAGTCTCAACGCACTAACACAACAAGCACCTGACATATTACACTTTCAGATGCTGTTTAAATTTAAAAAGTTCCATTGGATATACTTTCGAAAACCCCTCACGAAATGTCTCGAAAATCTCGCATACATTGTTGTTGTAAACCTGATTGGCTTTTGAATGACTTGAAGTTGTAGGAAAAAAAAAAGAGAAAATAATCGCACGCGTGTTTGTTTCCCCTTACAATTTCACGAAAATCTTCGAAATTGCTGAAATTCTTTGAAATCTTTTTAAATTCTTGGAAACCTCTTAAAATTTCTCCAAATTTCAAAACATTTAGAATCCCTTTTAAAATCGCTAAGAATTCTGAAAAGTCTCTTAAAATTGCATTAATTCCTTTAAAATTTCACGAAATATCCTAGAATCCCTTAAAATTCTACGAAATCTTTTTAAAGTCCCAAAACTCTTTTGAATTTCGTAAGAATCACTTAAAAATCGTCAATTTCCCTTAAAATTTCTAGAAACCTCTTGAAATTTCTTTCTAAAAAAGTGGTTTCTCTCTAAAAATTTCTCAAAAATCTCGCATACATTATAGTTTCAAATCTGATTGGCTTTGGAATGACTTCAAGTTGTAATAATAAAAACAAAATAATAGTACGCGGGGCGCGCGTGTTGGTCTGCTAATTAACGTATAAGGGAGTAAAAATTGAAATTAGTAAAAATTATAATAACTGATTTAAATTTAAAGAGAGGAAAGGACTGTTTAGATCCTCTTATCTTCTTTGGTGTACAATATTATACCCAATACACCCAATTGCCATAAAACCTGTGTTTTAAGTTGAACCACATTCGTAATATTTGTTCGGGTAATCTAGTATTCTGATTCGCTGTTGATTTGCCATTCATGCTTCGTTTAACCGGACGAGTTGGTTGGATTCACGGCAGGACGTCGCGAGTTTCCGAAATCGCTTTGCAAATTTAGCGCGCGTCGGTACGCCTGACGTCGTAGATTCGCAACGAACTGACGGACGACGGGCGTGCTTAATGCGAATCGTATCCGGCAGAACGAGCGCATTCACGAGACACGTCAATTACATCTCGTAAATAGATGATGCACGCGTGCGTGAGTATTCTATAGAGAATCACGGTGTGTGGGGGGGGGGGGCTGGAGGAGGCATCCGGAAATGATTTGATTTTCGTCATTTTTATCATTCACTGCGCCTGTAATATAGAAGCAGTCATGCTCCCTCGAATTGGCCCCTCAAACACACTCCCTACAATCTGGTAGCTCATTCCGGAAATGGAAACGTCGCAGGCATTATTGCAATAGAAATTCAGGATTTAATGAATTAAGAAGTAACTTTTTTTTGCAAAAAAACAAATTTAATGCGGCAAAAGTTATGTTTTTTGCTTGTGTGAAATTGCGTCGCAGTGCAGCAATTATTTTAGGAGATTTTCATATTTTGTCGTGTTTTTTAGTGCAAGCAGGATAATCGATTTGGAGAACGTTTCCAGGAACATTGGAGCTGAGTGGAATCGACTGTAAATGACTATATGTAGTGAGTGGATATAAATGTCGTGCTTTCCTCGTATTTCTCACGAAGACGAAAAGAAACTCTGGGGAAACCAGTGGCTGAACTGGCAGCAACAATACGTAATCCCCCGTAAAATGAGAGCCATAACGGGATCACGGGCGTGAAATCCTAATAAATGAGCAGTTGCCCGTGGCCGAATCGACCCCGACCAATGCACAATACACAATCCCTCGACACACGATATACCTTATCTATCGAGCGCATCTGAGCGCATTTAACGAAAAACGCATTGGAATACGCGATGCGTGCATTGTCATAGATAACGCGGACGCGCGTGTCATTTCAGTGAGTGCATAGACTCACATTAGATAGATTTCTCCCCTTGCCACCAGAAAATAATAACCCCTCTGACTTCCCACCACTTCCCACGGAGAAACGGTATATATTCAAGGGGGATGTTGCGTGTCGACAGAAAAAAATCTAACGCCGAGAGGGTGGAAGGGTGATCTCCATCGCGAGTCAGTCTGTGGTTTCGAGATCCAGGGTCTTTAAACGCCAGTGATTTATTGTCAAACATGCGATGAAATCACTTTTCTTCCCGCTTGCTTCATGCTTTGGAGGGTTTTGTGCCAAATTAATATTAAGGATTTTGTTGGGATCAGGTTTGAACCAGAATTAGGTACGTGTTTTCATATTTATGAAGAACCCTGCTCGGCATTAATTCGTTAAATAATTTTCGATGTCTCATGAAAATAACAGATACTACGAGATTCCTTATATGAAATTCTTACATACCATCTTCATGTGGTTTATTATTACGGTTTTTACATTCCTGCTTTATTTTGTAGAATTTCTCTTGTAGAAGGAGTAAGATATCATCGAGAACCAGAGCATCACGGCATTCTTAATAAGAGTGATGTACTTTTTCAACATCTCGATAAAGATGTTTGGAGAATCATATTCCAAAGGGTAATTCTAAGGATAAGATTTTATTATTTATTATTATCTCAAAATCCACAACTGTAATGCTTGTTTCACTTCTTTCGAGGTTTCGTTTTCTCCTAGTACTTGAAATTTAAATCGAGAGTGAAAAAACTTAAAGTTTGTAATTACTACGTAAATTATACCTTAACAGTTTTTTTATTACTTTCAACGAGTTTGGTTGACTGCTTCGTAACAGAAATTCCCAAGTGACCAGGTGCACCGCGCAGGGGAATTGAATGAAATTTCTCTTTACTTTTTTGGAGAATTATAAACTTCTTGTCAGCAGATGTGGTAGGGTTTGAAATTGTCATACCCAGTTTTTTTCTCTTGCTTTTTCTCGAATAAGAACTGTCTATTGATCACACAATTACGAATAGTTTTATTAATTATAAAAAAAAAACAGTTTTTCCAAACTCTAAACTTACAATTAGATGAACCACGAAATTGAGATTTCTTGAATTTCTCCGAAATCAGTGACTCTTTATGCGATTTTTTCAATTCTCCAGAACTTATCACTTTCATAATAAATCGATCGTTTCACTTTTCAGGGTTGAAATATTTAAAATAAGTGTTTCCAAAACGTAAATTTAGAGCCGAAAGTGGTAAAGTTTTGTTTCAAATTTTGATTTATATTCAAAATAATTTTAAGACGAATTTTTACATTTTCTTTGACAGATGTGAGAGTGACTTGTTTTTGTTAATTGAATGACGCTATCTTCAAATGAGTTGAAAATTTTTTAAACATATAAAGCGCAGTTTAATTATTTATTTTTGTTCTTTCAAATGAAGGTTGATTCGCAGAATAGTATTTCGATGAGAAGATAAGAAATCTAATTTGGAGAAAAATGAGGGGACATTTTCAATGATTTGGTATCCCGGTGAGTTATGGCAGTGAAACACAAAATATATAAAAGCCCTGAGAACCCTTCTAGAGAGCTTTCTTCAGGTTGGCAATCCTTCGCAGTTAACGCCCCTAATCGTATTCATTAAAGTGCTCTCAATGCTTTTACACGATTCTCTCACCCCTTGCCATCCCTCGTGCACCCTCGAGCGGTCTTCGTTCGTCGAGAGAGCTTTTAAGTTGGCAACAATGCGCGGATTTATAAACCCCACGGCATTGTTATCACGAGTGATTGAGGCCACCGTTTCGACACTGGCCGAATACCAACCATTGGTTACTCTATTGTAGACTCCTTTATCTTGGAAATTCGCCACTCGACTCCTACTCTCGGACTTGCTAAATGACTCAGTTTTATTGATGAATCGCGATCGCTAGAAACGCGAGAAAACTCTCGTCTTGGACCCGATAAACGAGCTATTGTGAACGCGTCACTGCCTTTTATACGAAACGCATTCACTTGCCGATGTGAGACTTTATTAACTGTAAAACATTTCGATTTAATCACACCAATTCAAAATTAGGGAGTTTAAAGCCTTATAACTTATAATTCTCTCTTCATTACTCGTTGCACTCCGTATTGTGCGCTTAACAAGCTAACGTTGAGAGATAAACGCTATAACTGATAGAGCGTCGAACCTTTCTTCTTTTAATTAATTGCATATAATAACTCGCGATTATTTAACAATAAATTTGGACGCTGGGGAATGTAGGAACAGTTTAGAAAATGAACTCGATCGTTAACAAGAACGTGATTACACTTGGTGACCAAAATGAGATTTATATGTGGTTTATGGAGCAGACATGTATATCGGTGTAAAAGCAAAAGCGTAACGACCGCTATGCGTGTCGCCATGCGTGGAAATTAAATTAATTCCGAAATGCCTACCCCTTCGGACTGGGCATCAGTAACAATGGGAGAGCGTGCATTCCCTTTTCTACCCCTCCCGGTCTGCCGTGACTTTCCCATGACATGCTTGTAATCAGATCATCCCTCCAACTCGATGGTCCGTTACCGGCCATTCGCTCTTTATTGGCTAAACAGCAGGACAGTATAAAGATCATTTTCATCACAAGGATCCACTTTCGCATATATTCCTATTTTATCTTCTTTTTTCAAAACTTCTCTCATCTTTACAATTTTGAACAAATATTGCTGTACTCACTTTTAGAACAACTATAGCAAACCAACACGTGCATTCATTTTACTTTTTACAACATCAAGTCATTCTAAAGCCAATATTTAATCTCATAATCTGAAAGTTAAAATCTAATTTTTTTTCGCTTCACTTATTTTAATTACAAAAAATCGAGCGTGAAGCGCGAGATCCACATATTGAAGTTGATTAGAAAATTTCGAAATTAGTAGGACTGAAGTTGAAAACTCTTGAAAGTCACCGTAATAGTTTGTATCTCACTGACACGTTTGAATTTGGGGTTTACGTTTCTGGCACGTGCAGTTTAGAGGTTGGAAGATTTCGAGATACGTCGCGGTATCGTGAACCAACCCTCGGGCATTGAGTGCGTGTTTGTCGTTTCGACCCCTGACGATGCTACCAGTGTCACTGTATTCTCTGTGTCACCCTCCATAGTCACCCTTTGAAGAGCGTCCTTTCATTCATCTAATCCATAATTATACTACTGACATAGACACCCGCCTTCCCCCAACATTCCCAAAATCTCTCATCATTAATTATCCATATTTCATGGCACACGTTTTATTTTCTAATAAAATTATTCATTTTGTTGCCTGTAGACGTTTAAAGAACATTTTTTTCCCTGTTTCGGATTTAGTTATATTTAGAATTATTATTATAGTAAATATCATGATATTTATGAAGTAAATTTCATTTTAATCCTTGAATAAGTTAAATATCTTTTAAAATCTTTTGATATGCCCCGAAATTTTTGAAAATTGTTTATAATACTTTGAAATTCTTCAAAATCTTCTAAAATCCGTTAAATTAAATTAGGTAGTAAATCTTAGTAACTAAATTGTGAAATAGTTAAATCGAAACAGATCTTCACTTTTTATCGTATATCTCTTTAATTCGGAAGTTAACATTCTGAAGCTAAATCTTTTTTCGCATGATAAAGAGAAGAAGAACACGAAACCGAATGTAATTTTCACTCTATTTCCTTGTTTCCTTTTTTGCTCCCTTGTAATCTAAGATCGGGCAATTTCAGCTGATCGATTAATTACTCACGAAAGAAATGTTTCAGAGATAGGTTTTGTAATTAACTTTTCAATTCTTTTGAGCCTTATTTGCGTCTTGGATCCTTCGCAAAAGAGAAATTTCGAAATTAGTCTTCATATGTATTTATTTGGAAGATTGGATATCACTACATTATTGTAGCTCAGCTGGTAGCGTGCATGGTTTACTCGCCAGTATGGGAGACTTGTTGTCGCAGGTTCGAATCTCAGTGCAGGGAAAGAAATTTGAACTTGTAGAAACTTTCAGTCTCGTTTATATGTAATAAATACTAATGAGAAAAATGTGAATAGTATTTCTAAGACATTTTGTTGTTAGCAAGATTATTCAAAATGTAAAAATTTTGAGTAATAATTTTTTAAGATTGAATTCTTAGTTCACGTAAATAAGTGAGCTAGCTTTTTTGCACAATATGTTGTGGGGCCATTACTTAGTTGGGGGTAGTAGACTTGGGGGGTCGCTGGGGGTGGCTCTTACCTAAATAACCACTCAGTCACTCGCCGCCCGCGCCAGAAGGGGTGAGTGCTCCGATACTATTACGTGATGTAAGAGCAACCGGGCATCCAGAAACCACCCTCAGATTAACGAGGCCATTCTCAGATTGATTTCTTGAGAAAAGTCTACCTTCTACGTCGTGACTCGATCCTGCTTTGCCCCTGAGGTGCTTCGCACTTCTTAACTTCGTTTCGGAAAAAGCAGTACGTTCATTTCAATCCAAGTCTAAAGTTAAAATAGAGAAATAGAGTTCAATCAAAGTCTTTAGGATGGGTTAAATTTTTCATTTATTTTCTTAGTGGGAATACTTTGTGCTGATCTAAATATATGCACAAAATCCCAAACTTTTTAATTTTCGGGGTGAAAAACCACCCGTAGTGATAAAAGACTTTTTGAAAATCACGAAGTTGACAAAAGCACAAATAAACCCATAACTTTTTTCAGATTTTGAGGCGTGGAAAATTCTTTTTAATAATATCCCTTTTTATAGTGGATATAATGATATCCATGATAAAATCAACCCTCTATGGAATATATCAAAAAAGCCCAAAACTGTTTTTGAGAATTCTCTTTAATATAATCCTGTACATAATAATGGGGGTGGTAATACTCGGATCCACCCCTAAAGCTGTCCAGTAGAGACGAGTATTTAAATTGAATACATTAAAAACGTCTCTTCTCTTTAGTAAAAGAAATACAATTAATTTTCTAGATCGTAAGCAGCTGGTTCTTTTGTCACTAAAGAAATGGGAGTATCTCTATAAGTTAGTTACTTTCGTAGTGTGCTTATATTTCACACGTTATCCCCTTCGCACACAGTCCAAAATCAAATCCGAAAAGTAATGGCGTGGACAGCCTGTCGGGTTGCTTATCTGCGGTCACCATAGAAATCCAGCGAATACATTACACGCATCGTTTAGATGATTGGCACAGATTAGGCAATGCGAACTTCGTCGCGGATTTGAGATAAGACCTCTTTCCTCTTCGAGGTAAAATAGCAAGACTTTCCTAAATGTTATAAAAGGAAATAGGAAATTGGAAATACTAACATCGATTTTGTATCCTTGTAACGCTCGATTTTCTTTCTTGTTGAGGAGCTTCTCGTCGTAAGTAGAGAGTTTTGAAGGGTAGTTGGCACCCATGAAGGAAACATTCGTCCAAGGTGGCACTTCGATTGTAGAGGGTAGAAATCTCGGTGGCTCCAGTTTGCTCGAGGTGCACATACAGAAACAGACAGAACGGTAGGCGAGGCACGTAATGGCGTGTCGGAGTTAACCGGTTGATAACCATCAGTTATAATTAACTCAGACCAACCAGCGAACAAGCCAGCAACCCTGGTATCTACTCCCTCTGCACCTCCACTTCGTCCTTCTACTTCTCACTTCTCTTCTCCACTGTATTACCGACAGACCTCATATACAAAGGTAAATTATATTATTGTATAATAATATAATATTATATTATAATATATTATAATATTATATTATATTATAGTGAGCGCCACATTAACGTTTAGTCGAGCCGATTTTTGCCTCACTAGCGCCCCAAACTTTTTCTACAAAGGTTGAAAGAATATGAACGAATTGTTGGGCCTGAATGTATCACGTGACCTCGCGTGATTTTCTCACCATGTCTCCTATGGCTAATACCCATTGTCGAGCGACATAAGCTCATAATTGATCGACGCAATCCGAAGCATATATATTACACAACTACACAGCTGGAATTTACCAGTTTATTGTAGACGAAGTGTCGTGTGCTTTTGGCACGCCAATCCCCCTTTAGGTAGCCCATCGCAGAAGCTTGACAGGATTTCCAAGCTGTTATGCAACTAAGCCACCCTTGAATGTAAACCCCATAGGGATAAGTACGGTTAAATGAGACTCGATATAATCAAGATGTTATCAACAGATTTCGACTGTCATTAGAAACTGCGCAAACATGAAACAGTGCTGGGAAGCATTTTCCGTTAGATGAAAAGATGGTATCGTTGCATGGGAATAAAATCATAAGAAGATCGTTACCCCTCTAATGGGTATTCTTCCTAAAGAAAAGTTGTAATTAGCCTCTTTTAAGATTTGTTGGAAAAGATTTTCGGAATTTGAATAAAATTTATGTCTCTGAATATGTGAAATTCGGCAATTTTGAAATATTTAAGATTCGTTTCTCTTCTAAAGAAAATTGGTATAAATCGAGAGCTATAATTCAATCCTCAATAGGTACTGCGCCCAATCCCTAAATCAACAGTCGCCTGATTCAGTGGGCGATATAACGAGGTAAAGCACTCGCTGGCAATGTAAAGGGCCAATCTCAATCACTTTTCTACCGTTCTGCCGGCTTCCAGGCACCACTCTACTAATTCCTGCTAAGCAGAACAAATGTTTTCTTTGGAACGGAGCCGTAAGTGCGCGAACGAACGTTTGCGCGAGTTCGCGCGCGCAATCATCGCTAAGTCTTTTAATTTCCTATATTGGGGGGATTACTCGTGCACGAGGGTTGCACGGGGTGGTAATTGGCTGTCAGGGCTTCCCAGTCCTACCAACCGACAGACCAACAACCCCGAGAGATTGGTATCGCTTATAATTAACTTCTCCGTGCCACGAAGCCATCGTTTCTATCGGCGTCGACGGAACGGAGAGAGAAACGCGAGTCAGATTGAGTGCAAGAGAGACACTCTCGAAACCAGAGAGAGCAAGAGAGGGCGAGAACTTTGTTACTACCAGAAAGATCGCCTGGGAAATCCCATGGACAGAAATACGTCCATTTCCAACGTCGTCGATCATTGTAGATTCTACACTCCGCTTGCTGTACCAATTGCACTACTATTTTATGTCCAATTAAGAGAAAAGAGCTTCATGTTGGTAAATCTATTGAGTTCGTTCAAATATAATGTCCTACTTCAGGTTGGTTAGAAACATTTTCCCCGGACCAATTTTGCATCTCAAACCCTATTTTATATTCCTCAGTCACAAGTTTCCACTTTGGAAACGACAATTTCCCTTATGGTAAGAAACGCATTTTAACTTGGATCGAAGAAATTGCGAATTCAGTGACAAGTGTTTTACTTAATCTTTTCTTTCGTCTCGCAGATCTATTTTGACTTTCAGTCCGTTATTTTCCTTCTTTGCCATCAGCGCATCTCAATTTACCAACTTTCCTCCTGCACTGCGAGAATCTAACTTTTAAAAGGCCTACTTTTTTCCCGCGGTTGTCACCACGGAACGACAGATTGAGGTTCAGAGTGCGTGTGGAAAGAGATGCTGAGTGGAGAGGTAAAAAGAGAGAAAGATAGATTGAAATATTTACAGAAAGATAGAAAAAGAGGGAATGAGAGGAGGTGGTGGTTGTAGGTGGTTCGGTTCTGCAAGCCGAAGCTTGCAGAGGATTTTACGGGCACAGGATTGTAGTCGTCTCTTGTAGAAGCAGAGAAGGCGACAGTGGCGCGAAGACAGGCTCTCTGAGTGCGAAGGATATGAGAGTGGAAAGAAAAGAGAGGGTTGAAGTGAGAGGGAAAGAAAATGCGAGTACAAAGAGGACGCGTGCGTGACGTTAAGAGGGAGCGAAAGAAACGAGGGAGAGAGAGAGAGAGAGAAAGAGAGAGAGAGAAAGGGGTGGTGAGGTCCTTCGAAGTCTAAGTAACATCCATTTCCACCCCCATCCAAACCCAACTCACCAAACCACCCCTTTTACTTTGCTTTACCTTACTATACTTTACTTATACTACCTCTGCCCACTTTTTATTTGCAATCTCACTTCTTCTCGCAGCTCGCACCTTTCTCCAGTGGTGCTCAATATGAACGAGCCGCACTAAATCGAAAAATATATAAATACCGTAAAATCTCTTGAAATTTCTTAAAATTACACAAAATCCCATGAAATATCATTAAATCTCTTAAAATTCTTAAAAATCCAATTATATTTCGTAAAATTTCTAGAATGCCCTAAAAGTTCTTAAAAGTACTCAATATTATTCACAACTATTTAGAAATAAAATTAAAACAATAAAGTCTCATGAAATCCCTGAAAATTTCTGAAAATCTCAATATATTCAAGATATTTGTGGTAAAACTGGTAGCAGCAGAGCAGCAAATGGGCATGTTTCGAGCAACCTTCAACCTCCTCCCGTACACCTACTCACAATTTCCCCTTGCTCCTCTGTTACACGAAATATATGAGTAGCCCTCGCGATAACTAGTTTCTGAGCAGGTCACCCCAATTAACGTCTCCACATACAGCAAGTCCGCGCAATCCCGCACCTTCATTTACTCTCACCCACACACACACCCCTTGGCAGCGCGTCTCGTAGAAACTTATAATTGCAAAAGGAGCCGGCAATTATAATTGCCTCTGCCCCGTCCAAGCGGAGACGGTTGTTACCATCTAAAAGCCGTCGCCATGAATGCCCCAATTGCCAGGCGTGTCTCAAATACTTGCAAATGTATGCAAGCATATTATTCTAATTTGAAAATGTTTTGAGGGACTTCTTTCTTCTCTTTCCCTTTGTAGAAAGAGAAAACTGGGGTTCTGACGAGGCCCTGCTTACTTGAAACACTAGAATTTTACCCCCTTTTTCCATTATTGGAAACAATTCTATAAATTATAATAATTTTCAAAATGCAATTTAAGTCCACCGAAAAGCGAAAATCGCAGAACTATATCGATAAAAAAATATCTGAAAAGAATTGAGAGCTTGGAGTACAAAACGAGACCGGAAGCAGTGATGGTTTTACCGGTACATGCACAGAGATAGTTTCCGGTTTGAGCGCTCGGTAATGCAGACAGAGCCACTCATGGTTTAGATCCTCGCTTTTCTCGTGAAGTGGCGGTGTGCCGGTGGAAAATCGATTATTTAAATGTACCGCATACTCAGGAGTACGTTCAAATATGCTTGTGCACACAAAGAATGTTGACGCGAGAAGCCGATGGAACCAAATGGTGGGGCTTTGAGGAGGTGGATTGAGGAAGGGAAAGCAAATCGTGCGGAAAGGGGAGGGGGAACCAAGACTCCGGTCAATTAAGTGCAGGAAATTAGAGTTTTAATTACGCAGTCATTCAGAAAATTACATCGGGGCTACGAAGAAGGCGCCGCCACCACAACCACCGCTGTGCAGACAATGACGGCTCTCCATGGTCGCTACAGGGCGTTTCGATTAGTCGATTTGCTCTCTTGAAAGAAAGCTCTTTTCAGCATTACTACCGATTTTAATCTCACAGAAGCTACTGGCTTGCAAATTTAATCAGGTCCTTAATTTTTTTATTAACAAATCTCAGTTAAATTTAAGTGAAGAGAACCTTTTTTGTCTCTGATTAAAAAGTAAAATTTAAAAATCGACTTTCTGGCCCTTTAAAGGCCAGAACTATTGTCAAAACACATGAGGGATATATGTTTTGGTGCAAAACTTCACAGGAATGGAATGTAATTTGGTGAAAATCTCGCTCGGAATTACAGCGATCAGTAAATTCGAAAATGTAGTCATTAATTTGGTCAAGCGTCGAATAATCGTGCGACGTCACGCCTCGCATTTTGTCCGGAGGCAAATGCGCGTGTGTACATATGAGGTAACTCAAACCGGATGTCAAGTGGTCCAGGTAATATTGGTTGCAAACTGAATGACCGTCGCACTGCTCGGCAGCCAGTGGGCGCCCATCGAGTAGCCGTCACAGACCATGTAATTAGATTTAACCCCCGTATTTCCCCCTAAACCCCTCATCCAAAACTCGAAGCGTGACTTTACCCCTCCTTCGTTCTACTATTGTAGTTTAGGGTTAGGCATCAGTTACAGGCACCGCATTCGGACACATAAACGAATTGATTGCTCCCTATGCTGCTAGACAGACTCCCTCTAAATATCCAATTTTTCAGAATTTATAAAAACATTATATGTATTAAAGAAAAATTAAAATTATTAAAAATACAGAAAAAATGGTAAAAGTGGAATTTAATGGTTCGATAATAATTTTATGATTGTCGTAACGAGGTGAGTGAGATAAAGGGGTGAAATTAAAAGAACAGAAAGTATAGAGGCTAGGAATAATACTGTAGCAGAGGAATTATTGTTAAAAAAAAGGGGTGGGGGGAAGTGAGGGTTGAGATAAAAGCATTTTTGACGAAAAGTGTAATCGGGAAAATGAAAAAAATCGTCGACAAGTGGATATAATGGAGAGTGTTAATTTTCGAAATGAAAACGAGGCATCCGTCTTTGGCGAAACGCTTGGCACTCGACATTTCAGCACTCAGCTCATTCTCTCCACTCAACGCATTAGAGTAATGAATTAATTTCCATCCAGCACCCACTTTCCCCTCCTCCTTACGGGTGCACTGTCTTTAGCTACTACACCCTCTTCTTCTTTTACATCCCTCTTCCCCAATGGACGCGAGTTCGCTCTTTTCCTCCCTCTCTCACTTTGTGCCCGAGATTTAAAGTCTATTTTCTTAATTATAACCGAGCGACAATGGCGCCCGGACGTGACGTCACTCTTACTAAGTAACGTCCGCCTAAGAGAGATCGTTAAGAGGGAGAACGCGTTCAACGAACGTACTCAGACCTATTTAGTAATTAGTCTTTCGGATTAGTGACTTCGGGAGACAAGGGTAAGAAGGAAAATTGAAAAAAGCTCGCTAAGTAAGGGTAGTGATCTACATTAACGAAGCGAATCTTATCGGCTTTTATATTCCAATCGGATACTTGAGAGTGGCTCATTTTTAGCGGAACTTTGCTTTTCTTATTCTTCATTGTTGAGATTTTACATAGAATTTCTTCCTGCGAAATAGAAACTTTGCATAAAAATCACACAACATATTACTTAGAATCGTTTAAAAATTCTTGAAATCTTCCTCCCAAAACAGAAATACCTGAAAAATTACTAAAACAGCTGAAAAACATTTATGATTTTTCCCAAATTTAATGTATATTCCCATATACATTAAATTTGCTTGTTCCAATTTAATATGATGAGTTTATTTTCTTGCAGATATTGCCAAAAGACGTTGCAGAATCGGTGAGTTTATATCTTATTTCCCGTTATAAATAATAGCCTCTCGAGTATAATGTTATGCTGAACGAATAAGAATCGCTGCAGCTCGAGATAATTTATTATCCAGGCAAGGTTCTTTGTTCTTTTCTCCACTTCGAAATACTGAAATGTTGGAAGTCGTTAGCGTATTCATGGGTTTATGGGACAATTAACCCTTTGAGGGACAGTTTAATTATAGAAGCGATTAAACATCTTAACATATAAACACACACCGAGCCAAAGGAATACGAGACGCGACATGGCAGTGAGCGGCTATACCAATTAACATACTAATAACACCCTGCTTTCGAGGGTAGTCGAGATGCAAAAGGAGACCGGAGGGTGTTTTAAGTCTAAATGCACGTGCGTTTATACCTTTTGTGTGACTTACTTCACTCTTCTCTTTTGCTGAAAAGTCGATGTCGAAGAATCTTGCTCAAAAGGAAGGAGTACATTGAAATAACTAAACTCGAGTCATGGTTGCCCTTCATGAAAATTTGAGTCGCATTCGAGTTTTATCCTTTGAAAAAGAATTTAAAAAGTGATGTTTAGTTTAGTTCTTCGATTTTAATCTAAATGAGAGTTTTTGAATAAAACTCAGTTGTCGTTTGCGGCCATCGCTAGTTTCCAAGGATGAAAGTGGTTTTCTTACAGCCAGCATCTTCGTCCATGCAAGAATTTAAATCTTGAAGCGAGTATTTTATGGTGATAGTTTTTAAGGATTCTGGAAAGCCTTTTGACCATTTTATTTAGAAAATTAATTTAATTTACGTGGAGAGTAAATTCTACGTCTATATGTATTTATTTATATCTCTTCGCATTATCCCACAGTGCTCTTTAATGCAAAACTAAAAGACCATTAAAAACGTTTCAAAAGCGATAAATATTCATTTGTATAGGTATTAGCTTTGAATTTTAAGTTTGGTGATGCTGCAATTTTGTGATTCGCGCAGGTGTTGATATTGCGGGGCAACACGCGACCGGTAACCCGATATGTTGGCTAACGTGGTGACTGCTTTTCATTTAATTAGGTAATTACAATGTTTATTTAATTAATATAACTAGGACGCCCAGTAAAGGTGTTTGGGTAATGCCTACGCTATTCTGGCGTGTAGAATTTAATGACATCCATTAACGAACGTTTACATTAACGTTAATGATCATGCGCGCTGGTCCGTTTCGCGCGAGATTTCCAATTACGAGTTTCAAAAAAAGAGTTTTCATCCGCTCTATTACCGAAGTCCAAAAGACAAGATTTGCGGGATCGACCGTTTAAAAAGTCGTAGAATGTATTAGTTACCGTTCCTTCAAAGATGTCTTTACACATTTTTTTTTTTAGTCTTCTCTGCTTTGTCACTCGATCACGATCACGATCTATTTCTATGGTCTGGATCGTTTCAAGCGTGACTCGCTGACAGACACAAGGAATCGGGTTTTTATAGCCATTGCGGTTGTAACGATTTTAAAAGGTTCTAAATTAGGGAATTGATTGCGTTGAATATATACAACTAGTTTTTGTTTCATTTTATTGTTTGATATTGTCCTTTCTTCTATGTTAAGAATTCATGACCAGGTTTCAATAATAAGTCGTAAAAAAGAAGATTGAAAAATGGGGGAAAAATAGGAGCAAGAAATAATTTCGAGAAAAGGATATTTTTAAACATTCCTTAAAATTTCTTAGTCCCTTAAAATTGCTTAAAATCCCGGACAACACCGGGTAAATATGTGTTAGTATGGAATATACAGCATGGTTTTACGCATTGGATGGTATAGAAGTAAGTAAGTTTGTGTTTTGAAAACACAAACATTATCCTTAGTTAATTCCTGTAATTACAAGTTGGTGTGTAGAGGGGTGAGTCAATTCTTTGCTGCTAGCCTGAGCCCTTCGATTACGGCTCAAGATCGTTGCTCGGGTGTTCCCTGATTAGATCCACCAATGCTTTGATAGTTGGTGCACCACGAAGCCATCTCGCAGCCACCTGACAAAGGCGACTACCGGGCGACACGCGTCGACCCTTTGGGGGCGCACGCGCCAAGATTCGCGACGTCATCGCGTTCGAGCGCATCGTCCGCTTGGCGCGCTTCATTCCGAGTTGGACTCCCGGTGCGACTGGATATTCGTGATATTCGAATTCGCTTTTGCACTCTGATGTGCGGCGGGAAGAGTCGCCGGTTTCTTACACTGTTCCAATTTTCCCTCACCAACCCTCTGTGACATATCAGTGACAATACTTCATACCCTTCTTCAGTTTCTGTAATTACTCACGTGAGAGAGTGTGTTAGGTTCCTTCCATTTCGCTTATCAGGGTGTTATGATAAGGAAGAGTGACTTCTGTGCTTGACATTTCTGTTTTGAGTGTCTTAAGGAAGACTCGATTCTAGGGGATTACATTGTCATTTAGTTTCTGCTGTACTTGAGGATTTACTGAGGAATCATCTTTATTCAGGTGAGTGATGAATTGATGAACTGATGAATTGATAAACTGATGAACTGATTGACTTTATTAGGTGTTTCGAGTATGAAGATTGAGAAAAGTTAATCTCAAGTTGAAGATGAATCTTTAAAGAATAATAGAGGAATAGCCATTCTCCTTGAGTTATAATTATACGATCATTAACAGCACACCTGATAAGATAATGGCATTATAAATCCATCATCAATACTGAAATTATTCCTTGATCTATTTATTCGCAATTGAATTCAAAGCTTGTCGCTCGATTGATGAACTCTTGAACGATATGCTGTTGACAATGTGGCTCAACCATCATTCATAGAGGGAAATGTCGAGCACCGAATTCAATTCGGTTCAACAATGGGTGTTGATACTATCAAAATTCTCAGTTCCATTACTTCAAGGCATATTTCATTATTGCATCCAATATTCATCATTGTTTCTGGACGTACGTAGTTTAACTTGATTCCACATGTATTTTAGTTGTGACTCCTCAGTTTATGAAGATTAGATCTCATTCTGAAAGAATGTTGAAAAGCATGTTCGAATTAGTATAATTGTTACTCAATTGGTTTGTTAGCAAGTGCGCATGTGCAATTTCAATAACCAATACCCTCTTGGGAACTGTGTAAGCAACCAATCAGCTAGTCTAGAATTTGCAAACTTGTACCTTTATACCGGCTAGTTAAGGAAACTGTAGCAGAATTGATGAAATTCTTATTTAATCATCTACCATATGCATAAGTCTATTTGCAAACGTGATTGAAAACCAGATTTGCAAATGCTCGCGAGGAAGTAATTGAAGTAATAAAAAGGGACGCGTGGTTCACGAAATTTTTTTGCAAGTTGACCTCATTTGATCCCTAGTGTCGTATAAGCATAGTCTGCAAGCCAGAGACGCTAGAATCGCATTAATACGACCTGTGGCAAAGTCTCGCACTGGCAATAATTGGGACCGCCTTAATTGCGCCACGGTGCGAGCGATGACCGTTGTAATTGCCTCGCCTAAGGTGTTGAGAGAGAGAAAGAAAGAAAAAGAAAGAGAGAGATAGCTATGAGGAGGTTAGTAGAAACGATGATGAGATGAAGAGAGGGAAAAATAGATGAAGGACTAAAGGGGAAGAGAATCGATCCTAATAGTCCAAGATCAATCAATATAATTAATGCATCAATTGGTATTTGTTCACAATGTTATTTTCTCCCAGAAAATTGGTATACAATTCTTGTACCTGGTTGCTGAGAAACAACTTGCACTATTTAAACTTAATGCCATTTTAGTTGGAATATCTCCTGAATTGGTTCCGTCAATTGCTAATCCCACGATAGTTATTTCACGATTATTTTTCCTTAATTGATTTTCCCCCTCTCTAGTTTCCCTTTGTCCTTCTTAGTCGGTACTTCGCCGTCGTTACGAGCGTTCAAAGCGTTCGAGAAATTATCAGAGCACGATAAAGACCACGTTTTATACTCTTCCGAAGATCCGCGCCTTTTCGCTGCCTTTATACTAATTGAACTGACGACGAGGACGCTGGGCGCAATTAGCGAATTAATCCGCGATAAATTAGCGCGTCACTGGCTCACTCGTCTCTCTTTTTTCGCTTCCTCTTGGCTCCATTTTTCTCCTTCTCACAAGCGCCGCGGCTGATCCGAATCGCCGATAACTTTAATTAACCGTCCTCTCCTTTGGTTAGTCGCTTCACTTCTTTTTCAGAATTACTCAGGGCAAGGTAAATAACGCAACGAATTGGGCAGATTGATTCGATGTAATCGGGCTTCTGAATTTCCTTTACGATATGTCGCCGATGTGCGATGCAAGCGAACCTGAAAGCACATTTTAGAATTGCTTCGGAATCTGGAAACTTGATTAAAACTGGTTATATCAGTGATTCAAATAAAAATATATGGGGCAAGTTTAATTAAGTATTTATCTATAAACTTTCTCCTCTTGGTAAATATCTTTTCTCAAATTGGATAAGTCAATGGTAATTTAAATTATTTATTTTGTGATAATTTAGCTGTAAATTTCTCTTTGTTACAAATATAATTTATATACTAAGATTTGTGTCACTCATGAACAATTTGTCGATAACCGTTTCTCCTATCTTTATTAAATTATCCATAATGAATAAGTTAAATGACAATTTGACATGTGATTGACAATTAAAATTTCAAGTGGTTCATTCCAAAGATAATTAAAACACGTAAAGTGAATTTCTAACGTGATATACCACTTGATTTACTTTTTTTCATTAAAAATTAATTTTCAATCTGCAATAAATATTAACGTAAAATGTTAAATTTTAATATTACGAATTATTTTCCTTGCACTAATACATTTTGATTTTTTATTTCTCTAACTGTGAATCATAATTATTTCCAAACTATTAAAAAATACCAACCTACATGGTAATTTTGTGATAAGATAGTATTGAATTGCAGATGATTTATTTTGCATAACTGGTTTTTCGCTCTTGTGTTTCTTTTTATTTATGTATGTAAGTCAATGATACGAGGGAAGAAAGGACAAAAAATATCGTATCTCTAAAAATAATTTGCAGAAGGAAATTTTCACTATGAGTCAATATTTTATTATTTAAGAAAGTTATAAAAAAATTAATTTTTTTTTTGTTTTGCATATTTCAATCAAAGATAGCTGCTCTTTTGAAATGTAATATTTGCGCAGTTTATGTATTTGACTTTTCACCTCGTGTTTTGGTAGAAGCGACTGCAGGAATGATAATCACTTTACGATCGGCCCTCCTGAAAGGCTCGAGTATTCGAGAGCTCGCTTCTGACTTCGATTGGTTTCCACGTTCGTTCAAGTTGCCGAAAGGGTCGGACCGACGTCAAGGCGGGTCGGAAGTCAATCTTCGCGGCCGGAAGTGGTTCACCCCCGACCATTGCCAAGTCGCTTCCTACCACCACAACCTTTCTCGCCGCACTCTTCCTCCGTCACTGGCTGGCTCCTCCAGTCGACGAGGCGCCTTCACCAACCAACCCCTAAATGAAATCCCGAAATTAAAGCCGTATATTAACCCCGCGGCGTCTCCTAAATTAAAAAACAACATATTACGGCGATGCCAAGCTATACGCCCATAGCAGGACGACTACACTCTTATACCTAGCCGTTACTTCACGAGACCAGGGTTATACCGGACTCGACCGCCATTCTATTGTCCGTAAATTGCGTTTTTAAATTCGTAAGGGGTTGGGGCACGTGTCCCGACTCGCGCTTTTACGAAACCTTAACCTGGATATATTGCTTTATCGACGTTTTCCGATAACCGCCTCTTCAGTCTATTTCTTTTCGAACCTTCAATATTTTCGTACAAATTTTGAAATTTAAAGGCAATTATTGTAAGTGCAGATAAACCGGTGTAATTACTGCAATTTTTTTCAAAAGATTTATAAAGATTTCAAGAAATTTCAAGGAATTTCAAAAGATTATTAAAAATCTTTTGAATAAATAATTGAACTAAAGTAATAATAATCCACACTTCCTCTCAACTTTTACTGACTTTAATTAAAACTACAGGAAGTAGATTTCCAGCTCCAGTTTGTAATAATTGAATTATCAAAGCGTTTCGTAAATTTTAAATAAAATCGATTGCCGCACTATAGCTGCTTTATACGTATTCATTATGAAAGACAAATTAAATAAGCTTAAAAACCAAGAAATGAAATTAAGAAGAGCTGTACATTTCATTCCACAATAAGTGGTTCTATTTGTAAGGTGATTGCGTCCTTGCAACGGTATTCAGTTAGACTTTCTTTAAAAATTTATTATCTTCTCTAGAGCAAGACAATATCGATATCTAATTACCAATAAAATTGGAGACAATTAAGAGCTTCGATCTAGGGGTATAGTGAGTGGAAAAGGGTGCCGTCATCGTTCGTTAATTTTAGCTCGACGAACTCGGGCTCGTTAATCATTGTCTCCGAATCACTTTGTCCTCTCTTTTAATTTCCAAGGTACAAGCAACGAATCACTGGTACACAAGCGTTAACAGTGAAATCATTGTGCGAGAAACAAATGCGCAATTTCGCGGCAGATGATGGCTTCGGACCCTGGTAAATGACTTCCTGCTGATTCAGCGTTTTATTTCCTGATATCTACCTATGCATGCACTTCTGATTGCTTCGCTGTTATTCGACGACGGCAATGTCTGATTAACAATTGCTAGCACTTCCGGATTAAATGCAAAACGTTCCTCATTTGATGAATTATAAACCATTGAACACAAAGTTATATTGTATTTTAAATGCAAATGAAGAGATGTAAAATTCTTGGTCACATAAAATTGGGTAATATTCTCGAAAATATTACCGAGAGTATCTCATATATTCTCCTTCTGGAGAATATAATAGAGGTCGTAATATTCATTGGTTCTTCAGCGTAATTCACTGGTTCATCAGCATATAATATACGCTGATTGGAATCAGTGGTATATACTTGTCGCTGATTCAAATTAAGAGAGTATATTGCATTTAAAGTACATTACAGTTTAAAATAGTTATAAAAAGATATAGTTAAATGAATCTAATTGTAAAATATCAGTATATTAATTACGTGTTGATTCAGTTTCTCAATTTCCCTGACGTTTCCCTGACTTTTCAGACATGTGACCATCCTGTCTACCAATATTTCTTACGTGGTTATTGATTATTCGCGAATTGCGAGTAAGCCACGCGAAATAGTTTGGAAATGCTCGAGTCGCATCGGCTAAGGGTATATAATGGAACTTGAAATTGGTTGGGCCTGTCCCGCTTGGGCAAGCAGCCGTACGAGCTATCGAGGGAAACGCATTCCATGCCGAAATTGCTTCGCACTGCGCGATCCGATGGAGTACAAGCTCCTGGTTTGAGTTTAGGTTTTCGCGTCAAAAAATACGCGGCTAAGCTAACGTGCCGCGTTCGCGGGGCGTTGATTAAAACCGCCCTTCCAACATGCTTTTACAGTGAAAGAGGGAGAGGGAGAGAGAGAGAGAGAGAGAGCTAGTGATAGAGAAAGCGAGAGAAAAGCCTGAGAGGCAATAAGGGCAGAGAGAAAGATAGGGGCTGAGAGGGAGAGGGAGTTAGTGTCGGCGCGGGTCAGGAGTAGTGTAGGGCGGGATGGGGAAAGGCGCTGCTTGCTTAATTACTAAAAGCTAATCAATTCCAGAGGAAGTAAAGTTTAAATTGCAAACTAAAGTATAGCTTCCCGACGTAAACTGCAAAGCGATATTACCGCTCGCTGCATTCTGCAATTAGCTCCGGTAAATCATTGAAAACAAATTATGGATGTTTCCGGGGCGCGTGGTTACTCCCACTCATGAAAAACGATTCCCCCTAATCGGAAAATTTCTCCCGTTGTGAGTGATTCTTCGTTTTTGAAAGGATTTTAATAACCTCTTCTTTAATCGATTCAAGTTCCTCTTAATTAGCTTAGTTTTCATAATCTCTAGTTAAAGATTTTTAAATACCTTTGATTACTGGTAATGAATCCATAATGTTTGGAACGCATCATCCAGGGATAATTTTGATTAATTTGCCATTATTTATAACCGGCAGAGCACAATGTGGCTGAATAATGTATAAGATTAATTAATTCCATCATTTAATGGAAGTTGGGAAATGCGATGCGATTATGCAACGCGCAGATTGTCTATCTAATTTTCGTATTGATCCCCTTGATAAATATAACGTCATTATTATTACAGTTAGAGACGTTTCCGGGGCACACATTGTACGGAAGCTCCCTGCCGGCGAACGGTGAAACAAGCAATAAAATCAATGTCGTTACTGGCAATTCAATTCGCAAGACACATTGCACAATTTCACATACAATTTTACGGCAGAACGGCCAGGACTCCTATTTACTTCATAGGTCTCCTAAATCCCTGGGAATGCGGTACAATAATATCGCCAAGATCGATGCATCCTCTCTCCTCTCCATAAAGAAGCCCCAGGGGAGAGGAAAGGTTCGGAAATAAAATTGGATAGCGCTATCATTTCTTCTGTTAATGGAGAAAATTAATTAAGAGCCTATACGAGTATTGGGAAAATACAATAATTTTTAACCCTGAAATGTAATATCCGGGTCTCCAGAGTCTTGAGAGCACACTTTTTTTCTTGATGAACTGGGTTTGTTTTATGACATGTAGCAGAAACAGAAAACAGAAGCTTCCAGCATTGCCATCCAGATCCATAGAATTCTTTCTCTTAGCTTGTAAGAGAAATTATTCTTTACGATAATGTAGGTTATATGTGATGTGTATAAGAGTATAGGCAGCATGTGAAAAGAAAGGGTCCAAAGAGGCAATTTGGAAGATTAAATATGAGAAAGAAACCAAGTAATGAAAAATTTGAGTATATTTTATTGAATAGAAAAGTTTCTGCATGTCAATCGAGGGATATTCGAATGGTTTTACTTTTAACAAGCAATCTGATGATTAAATGTGTCTCAGATGGATTGGGAACATTTGCTGTATCAATTTCCATTAGCATACATCATCTGGATGTAAAGATTACAGGTTTCACACTTATACTTTCCAAAATATATGTTTTATTCCTATGGAAAAAATTAGTTATCGAAGTTTCCTTAATAACAGTCGTTGACTTTTGGATAGGACTGTTACGTCACTGAACGAGACAAACATTCGCGCAACATATTCAAAGAGGGGTAACAAATTCGATGTGATCGTTCGAGCATTCACTGCACATCGATGATTCGTATTAAAATTTAATTATTCGGGGTATTAATCAGACGGGAAAAAGAGGCAGGTTCGCGCCGAGTCGTGTTCGTTTAGGGATGTCCGGAAATGTGCTATATGAGGGATTGGTATCTGTAGTTCAAAGTTGGAGGGCATTGATAGCTATCCAGTGGTATCGGTGATAGCCGCGGTGGTCGTCGTGGTGGTAACAGTGGTGGCTGCCTCTAATGTGATTGGTTTACTGCACCCCGAGAAGCTGACTTATATCCCGGTAAAATGGAATTAGCTTCTCGCAATTTCGCGCAGTCCATCCTTCTAAGTGAGTGAAACCCCTCTTTCCAGTCCGAGACGTTCCAATGTCCCAGAAACTCCAACTGGTCAAATACATTATTTCTGTCAGAAGCGAAAGATCCGAAGAGAAACAGACTTCTAGGTCGGAGGTATTTTATTTCGCTACCGATAGTTCGATTGAAGTAGTCACTAGCCACCAGGGTTACTCGATAGAATCACACAGAATAAAAGTATTGGCTTTCCGATCCCTACAACTCAAGATCATTAGGACAGGTGTATTCCAACTGTTTTTAATCAGATACTTCTGTAAGGGGTTAAGCAGTACTTAAAGATATTGCTGGGTCAATTGATTCTTGCTGAAAATTTGATTCATATACGATCTCTCAAAATATTCCACTTCAGCAATTTGAATAAGTGCACTCTATCCTTAATTTAATCGGTTCTCCCAATTCCGAAAACCCAATTGTAAAAAGAGAATGTACCTAATAGCATTGAAAATGTGCAGGGGACTTCGATTTAATAAACGGCGGGCGCATCATTGCAGGAACATGTTAGGATCGCTCTTATACTGTGGGAAACGGCAAACTTGGTATAATTAACAACGCCCGGGTTTCTGAAGGGCGTCCAGGCATTGTCGGGTTTTCTGGTGACACCCGGGGTGATATTAGACGTGATCGCAGCCTCAGAAAATTATATTTGATTCTAATCTAGCAAATGGGATGGCAGTGCAGTCTATTTATTTACACTTGGCTTAACACAGCCTCCGAGAAACTATTGTCGCACTCGAAAAAGATAGAATCAAATGCCAGTACGTGCTTGGCTCCCATTCGCGAAACTTTTCAAGTCACATATGTAGAAAAGCTATAATCCTCCGTGAAATTTTCCAAGGCGCAATACCATTCCGAATTTTACGGTTTGTCCAAAAACGAGTCCGAAAACTAATTTTCCGGCATCGAGCGACAGGACAGTTCTTTCTCCAGTCGGGAAACAAGTGGTCGAGCATTTATAGACACGACGCGGCAGGGCGAAGTGGCTATTTTCCGGCGAGTGCCCGCCGATTAAAAATCCAATTCGACCGAGGTATAAGAAGCCGACCTTTAAGTTTCCCGAGATCTCCGTAGGTCGGCGCTCCGAGGAGGGCAAAATGCCGAAATCCATTCTTCGAGGGAGGACCGATCGGTCAATAAATTCGCGAATCGGCGCGACGTCCTGCCATCGACCGACCGAGCACGCATGCCGTAAGGGACCGGCATCTTGATACTTTTTCCATTTACTGAAATTGATATTACTTTCCTAAAGGCGTATAGCACACTTGCCGCAGCACACCAATCGTACTACGTGTACAGGGAGATCCATCTAGTCTATAAATTTTTAACGGCTTAAAGCTTTCCATGACAGAATTCTCACAGAAACAGTTCACGTGGTTTCCAATATTTTATTCTGTTAGATCTGCAGTCGCTTCAAGATAAGGCGGAGGTGATGAAAAATAAGAATTGGATTTCGGATTCCAAATAAGCAATCAGCAATAATTAGAAAAAAAACTTGGTTGTTTAAAAAGATTTTTTTATTCTTTTTGAAAATTAACTTTTTTGGTTGAAAATTCATTTTATTTTTATGGAAATTTATCTATTCCGCTTCAAATTGAATTCAATATAGTACCTGTATTAATTTTATTGACAAGAATTTATTCCCCTAGTGAAATGATCACCCTCTTTTCGCCTATTTTTAGAGAATTTTGTGCTGTGAAGCCTCTAATAAAATAAAATTTCCAATCATGGAATGGATTAAAAGGTTAAAATGAAACTGGTCTTATCGTCTTATCTTTTTTGAAGCAGGCGTTGAACAAAGCTGCAGTTGTGTATGCCTCGTAATAACAAGTTCAGTCGCGTCTTTTAATTGCGCTGGCCCATGCAACCGTATGTGCATGCACGCTTGTTAGCTCGTAAATTAACACGTCGATATCGCATTGATAATCATTCTCGTCTTTCGGTTTCATTACGGCGTCATGCTCGACGAAACAACCCGCTGTCGACACTTTTACTGTTGATAAATGAACGTCACGTAATTTGCGAAAAGTTTGGTTGGTTGGTATATAAAAAGAGAAGAGAAAAAAAAATTGGGTTGATTATTGAAATGAGGACTGCTAGTCGATTAACTTTGGATTGTGCAGTAATAACGTATTGCAATCAGTAAGTTAATTACCTCCACGTTTGGTGATATATAGATCTTCAAATCTAGATTCGAAATTACCTTTCAATTCGTATATATAATCTCTACAATCGTGTATTTATAAACTTCGTGATTCTCATTCAGAGTGAAGAAAAGCAAATTGTTTTTTAAATTCATTATTGATAGGAAAATGGTTGAAGGATTTTTCAGTTTAGAAAAGGTATTTAAAATAAATTTTAAGTAAATAAAACTGAAAAACTTTATTAATATGTATGTGATGTATTAATGGTTTTAATGATATATTAATATTATTAATTTTCCTTAAGGGATTCGATTATATATTATGTATCTAGATCTAGAATCATAAAATCTGCCTTCTGACATGCTAACGGTACACATAATATGCAGAGACCATAGAGTCATATTTTTAACTGCGATCGCAAATGAAATATAATTATGTATCGAAATTGATTGCGCCTCAAACTGCAATAGATTAAAATGTGTGAATGTATCTTGTAATATTGTGGTAGTCAATCATAATTTAACAAATTGTAATTGCAAAGGTGAGGAAGTACATACTATTGAAAATTTATTACTTATAAAATAAGATCGTGCAGAATTTATTTGCCTTCTTGCTAAAAATATGAAAAAGCGATAACTGCAAATCGAGCCCCTTAAAAATCTCGTTTATAAGAACTCGTTTGCAGGAAACTCGTAATGGCTAATTGATTGTCTTATCACTTTAACTACCAATTAAGTGTTAGCAAATTCCTGAAATGGTAATCGAAAATATAATATTCGTCTGAATTCAGATTCGGTGATCCATTAAAGAATATATAAATGTATATAAACGTATATAAACTTATATAAACTTATAAAACAAAAATAAAGAGTGACTATGAGCCAATTAGAAATAATGAGATTCACGCACGTCACCGATGCTAGAGTGAGATTTACATGATATTTATATAAGATCATAATGAGAAGTATTTGAAGAGATTAAAAGTGCGATTCAAATCTTCGGCTGTTGCTTATTCATATAGTTCTGTGCGAATGTAATGATGATTTCATACTATTTCGCATCACGAGTGAGCACCAGGAAACCGATTAGAGTTTTAGATGTAATTAAGCGTTTTCCGTTTAATTTAAAAAGGCACTCTTATCACGTTTAATTACAGGCTCATATTGTAAAAAAAAAGGCACGCTTGGCTGAATCGCGTTTAATGAAAACAGATACTCGTGTTATCGCTTTTGAGACCAGGTGGATTGATAAGCAATTCAATTTGAGGGCAGAGCTCTCGACAGGGCCCTTTATTCGTAAATCAAATAAACTTTTCAGAACAGGGACTCTGAGCTAGACACTCTAACATCATAGCAAAGCAAGAATAATATTATAAAATATTTTGCTATCGGTTCGTGAATTATCTTTGTTTGTTTTTTAGAATACTGATTCCTTATTCAATGAAAATAAATGCCCAACATTATTACTTTCTATTTCGATACTTATTAATTTTTACAATTTTAGTCAATATGCTTTGCTTATTAGCAAAGTCAGCTTCAGAAAATTGCTAGTGAAACTTTAGTGTGCTTTTCTTCCCCTTTAATAAAACTCGCTTTTAGATTTTTATTGTATAAAATAATTATATAAAAGTTTCGAAAGTAATATGAAGTTTTGTTATGAATCTGGCAAAGTGAATCTACGTCTGAACGATGCATGTCTAAATGGAAAAGGAAGTTTATGGCCAGACATTAGAAAACCAATATACTAATAAATAACTATTAAAATAATAACTGCATACTTTCTAATTCTGGGCTATGAACAATTTGGGTCTTCTTCATGAGATAGGGTATTTATTAACATGGATTCGATTTATTTTGCTTAAAATGCGGTAGTACAGTATTCTCAAGATAGTCTTGGAAGATTTGTAAAGTGAATTGGAAGTAGAGTAGAAGATTTTAGTGAACGTTAGAAGGAATGGATCCTGTGCAAGATCTGTGCAACACAGAAAAGTAGAGTCATCTTCTTTCACGAGATCCGATTTGTCGTGACGCCTCCTACCGCACAGAGACATTCCTTGCGTATGCACTCACCGGTAATTTACTTCAATTTCGTAACGCGCTGCGGTCTTCTCAATTTATGAGACGGTCACAAAAAGCAGAACGCTACCGCATATCGTCACGGCAATAAGCCAGTAATTTACGGTTGTAATTTATCAATTTGCACAACAGAGATGCTCGTTGTGCAGCCTTCTCACCAAGCTCACTCATTTTCACAAGCGAGCACCCTAAAGACGGTAAACAGATTCTCTATAAATTAAACTCTTTAATTTATCTATTTATAACTCGTATATGCTAATCACAATTCACAAAATGAAATAAACACTTATTTTTTGAAATAAAGTGAACAAATGCAATGACATACATAGTTATCAAAACGAAATCATTCGAGTGAAAATGTACTTTTTCTTTTATTATCCTCAAAAAGTTTTTCTTCCATTGTTTTGAGATAAGTTCGATTGCGAGTGACCAGTTGGTCTGCTGCGGAGGCGGGGACTGTTTTATTGGCCGAGTTTTTTCTTGGCTCTAACGCGACTGCCGCGTCGCTTTCTCGTTAAAGGGAATTCTTAGGTTTAATTAAAATTTCCCGAACGGAAGTAAAAAGTAATTATAAGATTTTTACTACAGCTATTTTATCCGACAACCGGCCGCAGAGAAGCCGTGCGTGGGTGGCGAAGGGACCTTCACCGGACGAGGCACGGGACGCGAGATTAAACGATAAATTGTTTTTGCTAATTTTGCAATTACCGACGCCTTCCTCTTTCCTTCCCCATCCACAAGCACGAAAGCGTGAACACCAACACCTTCTTTAATTTCTTTCTAGTGACGCTCACCGGCCCCTTTTTCTCGCTCCTTGTAAGTCTTGTTCCTCCAAAGTGATTTTCATTGTTCGGTTTATTACATCGCCCAACATTATCTTGATTTTCTTAGAAAAAACTTCTGCTTTGACTTCAGTAAACTGACAAAGATTCTACTCAAGTTAAACAATACAGTTATGACAGAAATATTCGATTTTTTTTACATTTCTTAAAAAATCACATTACTAAATTAAAATTTTAAAAATATAACTTCCATGAGACTTTGAAAAGCCCTTATAACAAAAATTCCTTAAGAAGTTATGTAAATTTTTTTCTTGAATATAAAGACCTGAAATATATCAGAAACATTTTGGACTCAACAAATGTTTTTTTTTTTTTTTAATTAATTTACCAATCCCGTAATATTTTTTTAACTTTTCGACCGAAAATAGAGTTTCATTCTCTGTTCGCTTCTGTTTATTTTCTATTTTATACCGAAAATCAAACTCTCTCCTTGATTCCGAATACCAACACTGAGTGATTCGGTGGGTCCCATGAGGAAATCTATTTATACGCTCTTATCAATTTTTTAACTGAAGACTATATTAATATAGGTCAGAAGTTATAAGAAATAATTGAAGGCTAAAAATATCGCATTTTTACGGGCGGATGTGAGAAGATAAGTCGATAAAAATGAAAAAAGGTGTATCAGCCGATTTGAATGCATCCCTATACGTTGACGGTGCGAAACCGATTTTCCTATCGCGAAATGACATCCGTGATTGACAATAGTATTCGCATTGTTGCCGGCGGTATTATTCATGCGAAACGCTAATCTTCTTTTGTAGCAAGTCCCTCCCCTTTCGATTCGCCCCTGTTTGTAGCATTACGTAATTAGGATCGCCGGACGCCCTACGCCTATTTTAATTGACTCGTGTTGGCTCCGCATTAAATTGGCTGTATTCGCTATGTACGACTCTCTGTATGTACTTCAACACATAGAGTAATGGTCATATATTAATGGGGTGCACGTGTATGGCACAACTCATAAACCTTGCAATACGAAAGACACCCCGACACGTAGAAAATTAGATGAAATTTCATTCACAATCTTTTTTCAAACATTTATAACATCGATATAACAGAGTGTCTATTGTGTGCGAGTTTAAGGAAATCCGGGAATTGTAGACAAAATTTAGTAGATACCCTATATAATTAAAAACTGAG
>CAJFCO010000077.1:1975337-1998837 GCA_904066015.1 Synergus gifuensis
ATACGAGATTAGGCGCGCGCTTGAGCGCGCGTGTTTCGTTTATAGAAAGTGAAATGAAAATTGAAATCCTCGCGCCAAGTCGAGAATACTCACGACTTGACGCTCACTTCATGCGTAACCAGTGTTTATGCAGGAAATGCATGTAAAGGTAACGCTATGAAGTTAGCTAGAGAATGGCTACATGAATTAAGGCGCTGCCTATAAATCCTTGGATACACTGTCGGATTGGAAATTCTTTCCGAATCAATCCGAATCATTCCGAAATCTGCATCCGAACCATAAAGTTTAATTCCGATCTATTCGGAAGGAAGTTTTTAATCAATTCATAGAATAAAAGAGAAATTGTCCAATCAGTACACATGTTTCTAGAGGTTTGTGGTCTGGGCTAGCAGGAGTGGAAAAGACGGACTGAGAAGGGGTGAGATTGTTGGAGAGGGGTTGACGAGATTCAAGAGAGGGGTGGTTGGGGATTGAAAAGCAATTTCCCGGTGAGGGAAGAGCAACGCGGGGGGAGGCTTTATATTAATGATCCAGATATATTATCGGACGTGACCGAAATTGCTGTCAAAAAACTCGGATATTGGATCGAAGGAGATTGCGAGATGCCGGCTCGTCGTCTCGTTCGTCATTTAAGACTGCGCCTTTCAAGCATCCAGTGCTGGAAACAAAATGCTCCCGTGACTCGCGGGAATTTTGAATTCTGATATTAATGGGCTTCTTTGAATAATAATTATTCAATCTTATACAAGAAATTTTAAAACATATATTTACTTAAATCAACACTTGTGGAAAAAGTGGAGCTATTTTTTAACGACCATTTTTATCTGCATGTGGGTTCATTAAATAGCCCATTTAAACGTGTGTGCAAAGCCGGCATGTTTTATGCACGAAGGTGATAAGTTGGGTCTGGTTATTTAGCTTTTAAACAGATGATAAGAGCTCCAGACTCATTCTTATAAAAGTCTTTTGTTTGTTTTAGGTCATGTCGTCTATTTGGTGACGTCGATGAGGAAAACTCGTGGGTAAGTCTAAAATGAAAATTTCACTATTTTCTTCCTTTTAAAAAACAGAAACAAAATCGTAAGATAATTTTAGAAATATCTTTGGATTTAGATATATATATATATATATATTTAAATGTTTCAGTAGGAAATCTAAGATATATTTAGGGATTGACTCTAAGCTCAGAGGGTGAAGATTTATTCCCCATTTTTGTTTTACTCTCATATTTATACGGAATATTTTTATATGAAAATGTATATCAGGATTAGACAATCTTGATAGGCAAAGTTGACGCAGGGAGTCTGAATTTACTTTTTATTATGAAATATAAAGAAGAAATTCATTTTTATAAATTTATGTGCGATAAAATCTGGTCATTTTATGTTTCTAAAAATGAATTGAAAATATTTAAGTCGAGCGACCAGGTAGTCTTGTGGTTTAAGGCGTAGCCTAGCAATCAATGAGAGTAAATTGTCGGAGGTTCGAGTCCTCTTGTACTCAAAGAATTTTTTCTGTCAATTTTCAATCTCTTAGTCCCGCTTAATTAAATGCTATAGTAATGCTATTAATATAGTTGCTTTAGTGTAAGTAAAAAATAAATGTTGCTTACTTTTTTTATGTGCATAGAAAGAATATGTTTGTTTTGCGCGTGCAACAAGGGCGTAAGAAGCAGTGGCGCAGGCTAAGCCGTTTAAGTCCTTATTATTTCAGTACCGGCTGTAGGCAGCGATATTAAGTCGGTCCGTCGGCACTGGTCGAGTCTCAAAGACCAATTTCCGCTGGCCTCTATTTACATAGTTGGGTATACCTAGCGGATAACAGGATACGAGGGCGAGGGTTGGAAGCGGGTTGAGGGCATAGCAGGTTCATAAGAGAAGGTGCGGGGAGAGGAAAGGGGAGGTGCAACTAAATTTCCATATCTCGGTAATTGTAATGCACATTCATTACTTGCCGACGACGAATAGAATAATTAACATTCTGCGGGCCTAGCCTATTTTTATATTTCTACTTTCTAATTCCAAGCTATTCTTTTCTTCTTTTATATAACTTCCTGCTGAAACCTCCCTCTTGAAGAACTTTTTCTTGGGGATCATTAAAAGCTAAAGGTCGAAAGGTTTAAGAATGTTAGATTATGTAAATGAAGGCTGTCTTGAATAATTAAATGCTTGAATTTGTATTGATGCTATGGAGTGTATTTCATTTGAAGAAAGTTTAATTTTCAGTATATAATGGATTTTTATGACTGTGGTTTATTTCCTTCTGTGTCTGATTAACATTAATTAAGAGTGAGGTTTGAAGATTCGAGAATTAGGCTTAGAAATTATTAGATATTGAATCAATGAGTTTTTAATGCAATTTTGGAATATATGGATCGTCTTAGGTAGGAATATTCGTGATATATATATATATATATATATATATATATATATATATATATCTTTTTACAAGTAATATATTATATATTTAAAATTATATATATATATATTTCGAGGGTACATCAGTCGATCGGTACATTCAACCCTCAAGCTTCTGATTGCGTTGAATACGCCACACATTGGCCCATTGCTGATTGACACTTGTTCCAGTCTACAAGAACCAGGGCTGTAGTTACATGACTCTGTACCTGGTACTACGAAAATTCATTTTTTAAATATTTCAATGTCACAGCAGTAAAAGAATCTCGAGAATTTTTATAAATAAATTTTAATGATGTTTCGTTTGGAGCATTTTATAGCTTATTACAAGTAATATATTGAAAAATTACAATGGGAATATTACAAACATTATTAAACTTTTTATCAGAAGAGAAATCATTCTCAGAAGTCGGTCACAATAAAAAGGTTAAATTAGTACTTATAAAATGAAAAGCAAAGAGGAAAAGAGGTTTAATGAGTAGTAAGGTTGGAGTGGTGAAAAGAAGCAGTAGATGAGCCTGAATTAATGTAAATTGGGTGATGCAATAGCAAGGGGTTGAAAGAGGCGAGTTAAGATTATGTAAAAGGGGGTTGAGGGAGAAAGGGGTTGGAAGAAAACCAGTAGACCCGCACTTGGGGAATTATTTTTTCGTTATTTTTTTACATTCGGGATTTTATTTTTTCGCCAAAAAGATGTTCCCCTTTATTGTAAAATTTCAATAATCACCTGAAGAATGGATTGAATAGGATATTTTAAGAGTAAATATTAAAATATTCGGGTATAAATAGGGTTGAAAGGGAATGTGAAAATACGGGTTCTTGAGGGTTTTGTGACGGGGTTGGGACGCTCGTTGCCTTGTCGGCAATCGAACACGACACCACGTCGGAGCGTCGTGAGCCTCCAGAGTGAGGAGGAATCGGGTCGGCGTCAGTTTGAGGGTTGGGGGTTGAGAATCGGGTGTTGAGAGTTGAAGTCGCGGCATCGTGAGGGTAAAGAGGGATGAGGGGCTGTACTTAGTTAGCGGACAATGCGGCCCCTAATGAACAGCCAGGGGCGCCTGACAGACCAGCTACTGAAGCACGCCATCCAGTCTGAGACAGATTGCGTTACATTATATTACGTTACCTTCCCGTGCTTAGTCTCGCTTGATGCATTGCGTTACATCTCGTTACATTGCGATGCATCGTGTCGACTCAACCGATTAAATGCTGCCTCCTGTTTCTGATTGTCTCTGATTACTTGCTTCAATCAGTTCAGTCCCGTCCCTCTTCCAGTTTAATCAAATCTAACTCAAATACATTAGTTATCATTCACTGTTTTTGGATAACTCAGACATATTTTATAATATTCTAAATATGTAGAATAAAATATGTATTTATCTGAAGTTCCCTCTATCAGTTCTGGAACATCTTCGAATTTTTAAATTCTTAAGGGTAGAAAACGACAGTGTTTCGAAAGTGCTAGGGGGATGAAACTTTTTAGGGTATCTTTTAACATTAAACAGAACCGTCTTAAGCTATAAAATTGTAAATTTCTTGATAAAATAGAATTGGGAAGGAACAGTCTTTTGAACGTTCAGAACTTCATAATGTGAAAATGCAATACATGCATACTTGAAATTAACGTCATAATGCTTCCTCTTTTCATTGAATTTTTCTATTATAGTGACGAGTGCGGGAATAGAGTTTGATTTTTATTTTATCGTTTTGTGGGATGGAGGTGGGTGGGGGGAATGAACATAGAAAAAGGACTTCTGGGGTTGGGCGAGACGTTGATTGAGAGCTCATTGAGAACCACTGTCAGCTGCGGCAGTGGTAATTGGATTCAATTGTCCCGCGTTAAATCAGTGCACTCTCCTGCCACGTCTCCGTTCTGTGTCTATCCATCCGCTACTCCTACGACACTGTTCATTCAAATAACTCGCTGTCGGAAGTTTGTCCTGACTCGGAAAATTGATGATCGCTTCCCGGAAAATTCGCAGTGGAATACTCCTTTTCCTTTTCATATTCAAAACTTGGACTCTCACTCATAGAGCAACTTTCATTTTGGAAATGAAAGATTCTGGCATTTTATATCAAATGGTTTGAACTGTTCTTCACTGAGAGAACGAAATCGTTAGATTTTACCGAAAACTTCGGTAAAGCTGGGACAGAGAGACATTTCGGTGATGTGTCGCATAATTTTTAATATTTATTAACTAGCAAGTGGTATAGTATAACAAAAGGTCAAATTTTAACGAGCGTAAAGTAAAAATTTAGTACGTTAGAAATTAATTTAAGCGCGGTATGAAATATTAAACAGTGCATTAAAAATTAATGTGGATTTATATATTTTTCACGAATGTTCAGTAAAACAAATAACCAAGCAATTTCTCTGCTGTTAATCGTGAGATTTTGATTAGTCTTCGCGAGAAATTACCGAAGTTTCGGTAAAACGAGAATTGCCTGACGTCATACTATGCGCCCATGCCACAATAGTCTAAACTCTAAAATATCAGCGAGATTTTAGTAAACATTGAATATATGTTCCCGTACCGAAATGGTTAAGACTCTGAATTGCTACGATGGAGACTCGAGTTCAATTCCCAGGAGCTTCGATTTTATTAATATGATTTTTCTTTGTTTCAGATTTTTAAATATATTTCTATATGTGTATTTAACATTCTATATGTACTGTGTATAAGTGTATAATTGTGTATACATTTATAAATATATGTGACTGTAGCTTCCAACACAATGCGCGCGCAGACAGCTCCGTTTGAGACACTGAACTATATTTTTTTTCCTTTCTGCTTGTTACGAATCCGTCCGAGTTTTACCGAAAGTAAACGAGATTTTACCGAACCCTCGGTAAAGCTTCACGTGTTATCGTGTGAAGTTATCAAGAAGTTCACGTTAAACTTTCACTATACTATTTCAGCATTTATTATTGAAATTTGCGTTATAATCTCCAGTCTTTCTCTAAAAAGTTATGTTTTTTCATTAAACATTCATTTAATTTATTTTACCGAGGAACAAGTGAAATCTTGACGAAATGTCTCTCTGTCCCAGGTTTACCGAAGTATTTCGGTAAAATCTAACGATTTCGTTCTCTCAGTGTTGTTGTAACATATTTCCCATTCTCAAGTCCTTTTTGTCCATTCAATTTTCCTCCGTATTTGAAATTTTTACAAGCAATGAAATAACTTTTAGAATATAAGTTATAATAGCTTTCTTAATTTAATGAAATGTCAGTTATATTCCAGGCTATTCTTTCTCCGTATACATCGAAAGTAATTACAATCTAAAAATGGGAAAATTAAAGCCATTCTTTTCAGGGTAAGTCTTCCTTCGATCCAATTAAGTGAATGATCAAGTTTGCAAGATCGGAAGACCGTGGAAAATGCACTTGGAAAGAATACGAGAGTCCTGAAAACAATGGTCTCTAATTTGAATTACTCCAGCAGACTTCATTGAATTACGCCAAGCCACAGAGGCGGCTAACTACTGAAAAGTGTAATGAAGCTTTTAGGATAATAAATTCGACCAAACGACCATAATAGTTTCCCAAGGGCGTCTAATGTAATCGTAAAATCATCAGCCTAATGGTACGTTAATAAAGTCCAGCTCTTCATGTGTTATTGCCCATTGTTATCATCGAAACACAAATCCCACCTCTCACCTGTATGTGAACTCGCTTTGATCATTTCCCAAATGGAACAGGACAACACAAATGGTTAGATTTAAATAAATTAGAAAATACGGTTTCTTTTTCATTTAAAAGTATGCTTAAAATAACTTTGCATTGATACTTGCCTGTTCTCTTTAAAAATTTTTCATATTTCTTGCATAATAGGTCATAAAACGTGTCCGTTGATGGCTCAAAGTCTCTCTATCGACTTTATGCAAACGCGTCTTGAGGTTCAAGTAACGCGTAATTCGTGTTCCGGTTTTAAACCCTTGTAAAAAAGCTCTCACGATCACACAGCTGCATCGTTGGTCGAGCGAGGGCTATGTATGGAGAACTTCACTTTGCACTTTACAATATTCGCGTTGACTGAAATGATAGGTGGCTCGGATAATGTTAATACTGACCGTGCTTTGGTTAGAAGTAGAAAGAATGAAATAATGCAAACGACAATTTTACTAATGACAACTTTACTAATGACAACTTTACTAATGAAAATTTTATTAATGAGATATTTCCATAATATACTTTTCCACGAATGAATTCATTCATTTCATTACCTGCGTCAATGCATGTAATCATATGTTCGCATGAATAGGGTGCTTACAAGTGAAATACGTTCAGCGAAATTACCGGAAATGCTCAACCTTGCCGTATTTAGTTTTCTGCAATGACTGCATCGTGTCTCTAAATAGTAGTACACGAGTTGTACAAATGCTCAAATGAAAGTAACCGGTGCTTTGCCTACTGCAATCTTTCAAAGTGCAGGGAAACAGAGTGCAACAGCTGCACGGAATTGTGACACAGATTTTACTGTGTTTTGAAAACATGGATGGAAGGTCGAACGATTTTCGGTATCAGGAAACGTTATTTTTCATGCATTCCATTAAATATACAACTTAGTTTTTATTTGAATCTATAATTAATCATTGATGAAGGGTCGATTCGTAAAAATCGTCGTGGGAAAAATTGAATTATTCCAAAATGTTGAAAATCGAACGATTATTTCGAATTCTGCAGCATTCGAAAGAGCATAAATCGCCTTTGAGGTTCGACAGTTTCTCTTTTCCTTTTGAGAATTTTTTAACGAGGTTTGCAGTTAATGCAAGTGACTGAGGTTGAATTTAAGGATGAGTGAAGGTGGCTCGCCGAAGAAGCAATGCACTTTGCCACCTTTTGCCTCAGAGATCAGAAGATCTCCGACAAGGGTCTCGTTATCGACTTTATATTTCCTTATGTCTCTTTTTATTGTTATTTGATTGTTTATTGTTCTTTCGCCAAAAGAGAGTCCAAATACTAGAAATTTATTTTTTAGAAAAGTTGTGGAAAGGATATACGGGTGTTTATGTAAACGATTAGAAGGCATGTGTAGCCCTCCTCAGAGGCGACCGTTTATACGTCCACCCGCATGTTGCGTTTATCTTACACAAATAGCCCTAATTTTAGGACGTGGGTAAAAGCAAGAGGCGTAACAGTTTTTCAACGTAATGATAACTAAACAGATAATTTTACCCGCAGAGAAGATAGTGACCGGAGTCGAAAGGTTTTGGACCCCTAGATTTGAGAAATGTTTTCGTTGCCTAATGCATCGGCACATAATATTTTATCATCTTTTTGACTGTTATCTTCACAAAATTGAAAAGAAATTTTGTAATAGTTGGCAGCTTTGATTTAGAAATTCATGATACGATTTTTTTACTGCAAAAGATAGATTTCATTAAATCGTGTGGCCTTGCTGTTAGATGCGCTAAGAGCAACGGTTATAATGAGTACCCATTAAAGTACAACTTCTGGAATATGTCTCTGGCTCTGGCAGCTGGGCCCTAATGGAATTATTCTTTATCTTTAAACAGCAGTTTATTCAATGTCTAGTCGCTTAAATGAACATAAGGCATGTTTTTGTGCTCAGAATCCAGCAGAAAAGCTCGAAATTCCCAAAACTTAAAATTCCCTTTGTCTTTTCTTTTGCATAGTTTTGAAAATGTAAAAGAAGGAGTTGGAAGTCCTTGCTGCGAAATTTCCATAATTCTGGATTACAGAAAATGACAGCTTTTAGCGCTGATGCACGGTTTATATCGGGTATGTTATTTTAAGTGCTGCAGTCTGTATAATTTAAGATCTGTGGAATAAAAAGGGGAAAGTGAACAAAGGGAAGCATCAGGGAAAAAGGCGGATGGAAAATTGTTATATTAACGCAATCGATATAACGGAAATTTCTCGAGAAAAGTGCATTTGCATTTTAAATGTATAATGATACAAGTACACCTCGAGTCCAGAGAGTATATCCATGAATAGGTGTATTATTTATGAGGATGAGCTATTCTTCTTTCTTTAACTATTCACCTCTTATCTTTGAATACAGTTTAATTCATCCTTCAGTTCTTTACATTAATATTTTTACTCTTAATATATGTATATAATATGCATGTAATTCCTAAAACAATTAGGGACATTGTCATAACTGGGACAGACCCTTCAATTCATCATTGAATGATGTGCATCAACTATACATTGCATCTAATACGATATCATGAATCAATTAGCTGGGACCATACCAGAAGTTTGTTTGCTGGCCAAATTGATGGGGGCTCTGCAGAGTGAAGGAAAAAGGGGCGGGGGTGAAATTGAGAGAATAACGGAAAGTGATGGAGGGAAAATGAGAGAGAAAGGAGAGTAGAAAGGTCGACCTAATGGCATCGTCATGTCGCAAGTTGCAAGCTTCAGTGATTCTCAATCAGAGGTATCAAGAGCTTTCCGAAAATTGATTTACTTACTTTCAACTCCGCTGTCCATGCTTTTAACACCAAGTTATTGTATCCAAATTACTTCTCTACAATTTTAGATTCAATTATTGTAAATTTCTGGAAGAAGTCTAATACCAGAAATACCGGGAATTTGAATTCTTCCGTCGAATTGCCACAATTGAATCACAATTTAAAATAATTCTTCTTCTTACGTTTCTAAATCCGTTTTCAAATCAAAAATATTTCTACTTTAGATAGTTAAAATTCTTTATTCTTCGAAACAACATGATAGGGCAGAATAGGCATCCCATTGTTTCCAAGAAAGTCTGAAAGCTGTGTAAAGTGTAAATCTCGAAAAGTGAATGGAACGAGTGTAAGTAAGCTCTTGGAGGAATGAAGAAGGGAGGAAGATGGATACTTTCACAACAGCTGCGGCTTCCTTCTCTGATCTTCGTATGGGCTAGCCGACTAAATTAATATAAGCCTTGAAAGATAAACAATGCTGCATGTGTGCAGACGAGCAATCTAGGAAGTTTTGACTGATATTTTGTCTTCTTGCGGATGTCGGCTTGTCTTCTACACCTAACTGTTCTCTTTCTTTCTCTTCACTTTGCTCCCCCATAAAACGATTATTTTACGGTTCAAAATTATAAGATCTTTTTGAGAAAATCTTCGAATACCAAATCTGGAATATATTTTTCAAAAAAAGAAAACTCTAAATAATAGAAGTGGAAAGACAGCTAGGATGAGATTAAATAAGAGGGGGGAGGGGGGGAGGCGCCAGCCAAGTTGCGGCGCTGATTGCACCACAAAGGGTGCAATTATGCGGCCCTCCAGCAATCACCACGCATTCTAGCCGCCATTTGACCCCACTGGAATCGCTTCTGAGACCCCCATCTCTCTTCAATTTCTCCCCTTACCCCCTCCCCCACTTTTCTTCACTTGGGACACTACCCTTCGAAACGGCTAGCCTGTCTTTTTATTTAAATGCACGCCTGAATGCCCTTCGCATTCAATGCAATTTAACAACGAGGCTCGAAAAAAATGTGTTAATGAGCGATTGTCGTCCACAATCTGAATGAAAATTTCCTGAAAATTAGAGCACAGACTTCTCTTCTTTCTTCACTATTAAGAGTATTAGGAAATATAAGAGAGAAATAAATCAGGTTTAGATTCTTTCTTTATATACAATAATAGGATTATAGGTTGAAATATTTTTTTAATGGTTGAGCAATAACTTTCTGTAAACACTGAAGTGAGATTGGAGACGTAAATGGAATATTGAGAGAAAATCTTTGAGAATCTTCCGACTCGAATTTGGCGAACAATTGTCCAAATAGTGACCGAAGCTAGTGAATACCTCAAAATCTATGAGCCAATATTTGCAGGTGTCGCTCGAACGGTTTTCTGGGCGGTACCGTAAAATTTCAACAGGATAGTCTGCAACGCCTTGATATCCCCAGACGGAACTGAGAAAATATACAACTCCCAAAGGACTCGACCAAGTCAGCAAACTCTATCCTGCGGGTCCACAAATTGCTCTAGGAACGACTAGTTAATGTTAAAATGAACTCGCAATATCCAGAGAAAAGTTTACAGGCTACATAGTTTTTTGCTCTTTTTCAAGAATTACTCTTCTTTTCTCTGTTTTTAAGAAAATCCCCCATTGGCTCTTTTTCTGGTTCTCGAAAAAACTCCAAAATTTATCTTTTTCGTGGAATATCCAACTATTTGTTTGGAAAATAATTTTTTGATCATAATAAATGAACTATTTCGTTGAAAATTCAGGGACAAGACCTTTTTGTCGAAAAACCAAAATTTGAAACTGTTATTTAAACTTTTGTAAGGGTCCTTATATAATTGTAAATAGGGGTAAGAAAAACCTTGATTCAGTTTCACATTTAAAATTAAAATTCCAAAACGAGGTCACACGTATCAGGACTTTGTATTTCCTTTTCTCATCTAGCGCGTTTCACACGGTCGAAGAACGGAGATGATGGAGACAGGGTATAAAGACATACAGATTAGCGGTTTTAATGTGAGTCTTCCTGAGAGTGAGCTATGGGTTGGGGGGTGAAGCCTGACAACTCAGCTAGAACTTCTTTAGAAACTCAGGACATCTGGATCGTATCTTTTATCCTCTCTTTCTATCTACTCGTCTTTTCTCACTCCCTTCTATTTTCACTCTCACTCTCTTTTAATACTTGTTACCCGGATCCCGCGGGTTCTTAGTGTAATATAAACGAACCCCCGAATCGTGTTACCGCGCTTCTATCGTCGTTCAAAACAGCTCTCGAGAGCATAAGGAGATTAGTTTTACGAGGCAATAAGCTGCTCCTGATTTGATTTTCTAGAATTGCCGAGAGAGATGGTTACAGATCTAGGAAAAAAATTCAAGGATTATATACGCAAAATATGTATATAAAATCTAGGAACTGGCATATTAAATCTGTAACTTTTGCTCTGCCAAGAAAAGAATCTTATTTTTAAAAAACTGTGGATATGTATAAATTGCAGAATAAATTTTTTTCAAGTGGAAAACAAAATTGGAACTTCGGCACTTTTCAACTATTTTTCCAAGTATAAAACGAAGCTTATTTTTAAATTGAAAACGTCGAGTGCCCAGGAATGTTAATGTGAGAGAAGATATTGCATTGGTAATAGAAAGCAAGAGATTCGTCCAGCATGTGTTCCAGACAGGAGGTCTTTAGGTATATATATAAAACTCCACTTAATTATCTTCTGGTAGACCATTAGTCCGAGCTGAGCCAACTAATACGACACTACGGGAGGTCCAAGTTGAGTGCCCCTGGCTTTCGGTCAGAAGTGTCAACTCAAGGTTTCTTACTTAATTGAGTTTTTACGTTTCCAAAAGTGGTTCTCGGCAAAAGTTTCCAGCCCACGTCTTTTCAGCTTTTATTTGACTTATTATTTTCCATGATACCAAGTCAAAGAACAATTTTTCCTTAAAAATCGTTCTCGCCAGATAATCTAAAATATCAAAAAAAGGTTATTTTCAAACAAAATACAATTTCATTAATTCTTAGCTTTTATAAAAGCTAATTGAATTCAATTAAATGTTAATCATATGTAACAAGCAAACCAACATGCGTGCGATTATTTTCTTACAACTTCTAGTCACTCAAAAGCCAATCAAGTTTGCAACGACAATTTGATCGAGATTTTCGAGACATTTCATTACACCAACTTTTTAGAGAAGAGGATAATGGTTTCAGTCTTAAAACACCGCCCTATTTGATTATAAACTATTTTTTAAAAATATAAATTAAAATTATATCACGAAATGTAATAAAATGATTGATAATACCTTTATGTAAGGACTTTCATCGCCTAACAGAAACTCGACTCTTCATATTGCAGTAGGAACGAGAAATCTTAATAACATCCTGTGGAATAGCGCCCCTTGAAAAATGACAAGCAGAAAAATATCAAAGCCACAAGACCATAGAAGATATACTATAGAATAAGTATATTGGATTCAGTTTCCAGTAAGGAATACACTTTTAACGTTATTAACGAGCTGAGCGAATCGGACGTCACGTTTATGAAAGCTCGACGGTGTTCACCACCCCATTTCCTTTGGGGTGGTTGGTGGGGATAGGCAGGAGTGGTGAGCTTTGGGAGGTAGGGGGTATGGTATGGGGTTATTGCCTGTTGGGTGATTTATCTAGTAATACTAGTCGACAGGCCACGAGCCAACCCAGCCACGGGCAGGCAGCTACCCCTTCGAAACCAACCACCGCCGCCACCGGTGGAAATTAAAAACTCACTTTATTACACGTCTCATTCTATGCCCTCGCCCTCCAACTCCCGTCCACCCCCGTGGACCGACTTAATATGAAGCCGGCCATACCTGATGGAACGAATATTATTAAAGTTCGCCAGCACACGAAACCCGTGAAATATCGTCTCCCTCCTTCCACATACACTCTTTTCTCAAAAGCTTCAACCCCTTCCCAGTAGTGACTCCCCTTCCGTGAGTGGAGCAACCCTCAGTAAGCCACCCTCCTACTCGGACCTTTATTACACCTTATTCGCGAGCATCGTCAGCTTCTGGAACCAAACAAGCTCTCAGCAGATGAGTTGTTGAAAAGCCGTGTAGACTGCAGTTTATATCGCGGAAGTGCACCTGGACAAATGTTCTCCCGCTACCCCGTTTATGGGAGTGCTATGGCTTTTGAGGAAATACGATTTAATGGCATAGACAGGGCAAACTATTTGCGAGACTTTGGATTGGTCATACCTCCTTCTCTTAAATGAAAAAGAGCAGGGGTATGACATATTTTCATTTCAGGTTTAATTCATAATCGTTTTTTCGACTAATAATCTTATCACATGTAATATTTTACAATTTCTAATGAGATAAATTTGAAACCAAAGAATTTTGTATTATTTGTACAGTATATTTGCGGAGTTGACGTATTGCTCCTATTTTTATGCTTATGGAGGCAAATAAAGATCGTGCGTGATATCAAAATTGAGAGAAATTATGCAGTCAACGGCAAACAGATGGTCGCATTTTTTCAAGATAAATTAATTTCGGTACAGTAATAAAATTATAAACGATAAAATTGTTTTATTTTATACTTTCTGCTCTATACTAGCTACAACTATTTTTCTCGAATCAATAAATATTATTAGTTTTCCTATTACACTATATAGTGTCACTTCAGTAAAAAATGTATCAGTAATCTCATTTCCCTTCAAAATCTATTCCCATAACCGCTTTGTGGTCTAGATTCTAGAATATAGAGAAAAATTTGCTTCACCTCTCAAATTGCAAAAATTTTAAAGAGAAACTTCAAAAAGGGTCGAATAAACCACTTTCATGATGAATATTAATTCAGTTTTTTATATTCAGTGCTGACATTTTTTGAAAAGAATATTTTTACATTCTCTTCAGAGAATCGTCTTTTTAACTATTTATTTGATTCTATTATACGGCGAACAATGTTTTAATTACAAGTTTAAAGGAAAAATTAAATCTTGAAGTGGAACTTCTAATACCCGCATCTTTAGATATTAAATTTCTCCTTATTTAATGAGTTTAATGAAATTTTTAAAACTCTTGACTGACAGTGTGTTTTCAAATGGCATCAGCCGACATCAAAGTCCATTAAAAGATCGCTCTTAGGGTCGCTGGCTTTTTTTCATATAACTCGGTGACGTACCAACCGGCACTCGGCTCGTTTTATTAATGTCAATAAGGCAATTATTGCCGTTGAATGGTGCGGGTAGGCATCTCACTCATATCGCAGCCAGGTCGAGCTACTTGCCCAAGCGCAGTGTTGGATACGAACTTACCAATCCAATAAAAATTCATAAATTTTCTCCCATTTAGAGTAAAACACTTTTCTGAGTTGTTCCTCTACAGAATTATTTTATCCTTTAACATTTATTATATAAATAAAGTAAGTTAAAAGTAATTTACGATCTTTTTAAATCAATCCAGATTAGATTTTTATTGAATATTTGAATTGAACTCTCTAAATCTGAATTAGTAAGAAGTTACTAATGAAATAGTGCCAATTCGTTTACTAATACACTTTAGTAAGCATTTTAACTATGAATTAGTTAAAAACTACTAATTCATAGTAAAAAAAGTACTAATTTATTTAGTAACGGTAACTAAATCAATTAGTGAGCCTTACTAAATGAATTAGTACTATTTTACTGTGAATTAGTAGTTTTTAACTAATTTATAGTAAAAATTCTTACTAAAGTGTATTAGTAAACGATTCGGCACTATTTCATTAGTAACTTCTTACTAATTCAGATTTAGAGAGAATATTTTGAATATTATTGAATATTTCTTACAATTAGATTAATATCACAAGATATATTTGTGTAATGTAAAAGTAAAACTGATCAGTTGAATGATCAAGTTTGTGAGAAACTTAAAGCCTTCACTACTTGCGAATGAAGGGGGTTGGGGACAATAATATAGGAAAGAGGGTTTCTCCAGTCTCCACTAAGCAATATCCATTCACCCCACATGCCTGCCTACTTCTTCATATTATCGGTGTGTACAGGCGAGCTCTCAGCAATTTATTTATTACCGTTCCAGACGCACTATTATTGCATTTTTCAAAATTATTGTGCGAACTCCGAGATACTCGTTGATTGACGTCTTGCAGACTAGAGTCGAATAAATCAAATGGGACTTAATTAAATATTATTTACCTATGGGTAAATTTACTATGTGTGTATGTTCTGTTTATTTCATAAACGCTTTGCTTCCTCATATATAAGTAACTAATAAATTTGCTTTCTTGGGACCGAATTATGTCTAAATACATAAAAAAATTTTATTTGAAAATTTAGGTGAAAACAAACCTTTCTTTATGAGGAAGCAAAAGAATCAAATATTTTTAGTACGAGGATAAAATATTATCAAATCAAATGACTTATATCATAATTATTATGGATTATTATTATGGATTATTCCATAAAAATTATGAAACTTTTCTTTATGAAGTAATTACAATATAGAATTTGTCCACATGAAGTAAGATGGAAATTAAGTGTCGTCTTTTGAAAAAGCAGTAAGTACCTTGATGCGATCAATTAATGTGGAAATTCGTGCATGACCATAGGAGACAGCTATGGCAACTATGGCAACTTCAGCAAAAAAGAAGACAGAATAGAAAGAGAATTGATAAAAAATTCATGGACTGAATAAATCAAGAAACGTCGCACGATTCTACACTCAGCTTTTAGTTTAAGTATTCGGAGTGGCCTTCCATTTCTTTGTATATGTATGTATTTTACCCTGTCGAGTGTAATAATGGCACAAAAATCTGTCAGTGAATAGTTGTGAGTGTGCAGAGATGCAGAATTCAGATTCAGATCTGAAGTATAAAATATATAAAAGAATTGCCGTTAATTTATTATTCAATTGAAATGACACTGAAATGACACTGAAATGATCTTGTGACTACCTGTTCCAGCCCCAGTCAGAATCACGTCATAAATAGTATGCCCAATCGGGGCCTGTCTTGTGATAAGGAAGAAAAGCAATTTCTGCAGTGTCAATAATTAATGTTGCAACCTTCATAAAAGCACTACCACTTTTTCTATGGATTTCTGATGAAAAGGAGATGACTTAATATATAACACTTATTTGTTATTGAATAGCGTTGAATAGCAAGACACGTGACAAAAAGAGACAAAGGCCAGAATGTTTTAATAAAAAAATACATCATGATATGTAATATGTATCATGATATGCATGTAAGTGCCGGGAGTGGGCAAGTGGAAGGTCAGAGGTTAGGAACTAAAAGGGATGGCAGCTCATCTCGTAATGGACTCAGGAGACACTCGAGTTGGCTAATGGACCTCTCTGTCCAGAAAGTTTCTTAGTATCCGTGCCACGCGAGTATATCGATGTCATCAGATTCCAGGCTTTATTTCAAAATCTATGAATACACGGAGAAAATAACTAATGTTAAACCGTAATATATGTCAAAATATGGATTTATTGGTATTTTGTGGGATTTTAAATGTATTTTAAGGAATATTATGAATTTTATTGAGATTCCTTTAATTAGACCAGGAGTATATTTATATTACTGTTAAGAGGGTTAATACCATTATTGCTCCCCCCCCCAAAAAAAAAACAAAAAAAAAGCTAGTATTCCCAATATTGATCGCTTACGCAATATTTATCGTCTTCTCTCCTATCTCTCCTATATTCTTCTCAAATAAATACATATCCGAGCTTAAGTCAATCGAAAGTAGAAACAGGCTGACATCGAGAGAGAAAATTTATTTGCGAAAATTTGATGGCGAAGTTGGCCGCTCGGACAATTCCCGATATTGATATCTGGGCGGTCCTCTATTACTAGCCGCGAAAGCAGGACAGAAGAGGAAGAAACGTGGTCCTTCATTTCGGGTCTTTCGCCGAGCAGAGTGCCTCTCCTGTCTCTCTTTTTGAGAGAGAAAGAGAGAGAGCTTTCTAGCTAAAGTTGTTCTCTCTTCTTCTACGAGATGCACAACCCCCTTTCGGTTCCATCCTGTTTCTCCTTCTCTCTTGCACTCACGTGGACTTGCCTTCCCGAGATTTATTATGCATGGGGCTGATGTATCGGACATCAGACGTACGGGGTCGGTGGACTGGGGTAGTTCATGGGTCCGAAAGGGAGGGTACTCTCGAGAGTGGACCGGGAAAGGATGACAGCGGAGGATAAGAGCAAGATGGAATAAGAGGCGAGGTAGAATACTCTCTGACGTTAGCCTCTTTTCCTCCCAATGCTTTCCTCTCTTCTTACTTTAGTCACTAACCTCCTCCTTCACTTCCTTTTCTCGTTTTTATTCTTTTTTAGTTTTTATCCTTTTTTAGTTTTTCCTCTTTCTGTCTTTTCTGCTTTCTTTCCCTCTTTATACATTTCTCTCTCTTTCTATATATATATATATATATATATATATATATATCTATCTATTTTCCTTTACATCACAATCGACCTTCGGACTTATTACTTTGCGAGCGGTGTTACGATAGATTGAAAGAAGCACCCTCAAGGCCCTCAACTTGACTCTTATGTGCACTTATATTTATATACATGTGGAAACCACCAATTGTCCATTTTCTTATTTCCGAATCAGAAGTGACACTCGAGGTTTAATGGATTAACGACCAAGGGCAGAAGTGTCTAATGAATGATACAGGGGATTAACCAATTTGATGATAAGAAGAAATAATTAATTAACAATAATAATCAGCTCTCTTATCGCGAGCTGATTATTGTCAGTGTTGGCTAAATTACTCTTTTAAAAGTACAAAGTACGATTAACATTGAAAAAAACATCTAAGGAATTTATTGTAACGCAATATTCTCTATTTTTTGCAGACTTTCCTGTCGACCCTAAAAAATTTAGTGCATGTGCCGTCTTCAGAATCATTGATATGATATATCAGGTATTTATTATAATAATCTCTTCAATCTCGCGCCTATAAAGAAGTAATTTAAACATATCCTTCTGTAGAAAGCCAAAGCTACGCTTACCGAAAGGTTTTATACATTTTTTCTAATCTGTCATTAGAGTTTGTTTATTCTATAATAATTAAATTGGAATCGAATTGGATTAAGGAAGGGAATTAAATGAGACGGTCCATTTAGTTTAATACGTGTAATGATATTTTTTGTCGATCTTCTTGTTCGAGACACTACTTTTGAACAACGTAAGATTGGTATGAGACGAGACCAGAGAAAACCTCCATTAAAGTCCGTATAGAAGTGATTAGTACTCTGCCCTCTCCTCTCTTATACCCCTTTCACTCTCTCTTGTCTGGCTCTGAGTGCTAGCCACCCGCACCACCAACAATTCTCAAAAGCAGGAACATTAGAATTGACATGCCTCGTGTAACTCAATGCTTCATTACTAATTCATAGATAGTTATGCCATTCGCTGCTCTTCTCGAACTTCCATGACCTTATTTTAATTTGAAAACGTCATTAGATGTAGAGACTATTTTTCAATCAGACAGATTACGATTATCTTTTTTATATCAATTCTTCTGTTGATACTAGCTCGTTTGTAAAGAACACGTGTTGGACTAACAATAAAATGTAGTTCATGGATTGTCTTTTTTATACTGATTTGGATTTTATTGAAATTTGCAATAAAATTTGAAATTTATATATACTTGATTGCCGCTGAATCTTTATAAATGTTAAATTTCTGAGTTCTAAAGTTTCAAAATTAAAAATTGGACCAAGTGAATTCGAGCGAAGTAAACGATTTTCTCGGCTCGAATGCAACACTATCTAAAAGAATAATTTTTAAAGTAGTTGTTAAAAATTAGGGCGTAACATTTCCATGACGAAACACCAAAAATAAAATGAAATATCAAGTAATTAATTAAGCAAGTCTTAAAAGAATTGTCGCGTGTCAATATACAAGAATAGTGATATTGAACCTGACAAAGAAAGATATTTTAATGAAATGAAAAAGTCCGAACATGTCACCCTTATTTTTCCCCATTTAATCAGCGCCTTACCGTAGGTATATCATTTAGTAATTAAAAGAGGCCATCGGTAAAGGTGGCAGTGGGCATATCAGAGCCTAATCCATTTTGCGGACCTCTCCTACAGCGGTTCATAGCGGGTAAAGGGGGTAGAAAAAAAGGTCGTAGCCTTTCTAATTTAATCTGGCGAATGATTCCGTGATTCTCGAACTCGGCGGCAACCCTTTCATTACTTAGTTCCCACCCCACGGTCACCCTCCGCAGTGCACCCCCTGAGAACCCCTACGCAACACTAAATCAGCGACCAGTGTAATTTTTGTAATGGGAGGTGTGGCCTTGCAGGGGTAGTTACGAACTGGTGGGGAAAATTCTCCTGGCAGTGGGAATTTACACCCCTCGCTTTCACAGGATGGGGAAGTTTGACGGCTTTGAGGGGTGGCTTAAATCCACAACGTTAAGGGCGCTCGTCTGTAGCGATTTCAACTTCCGGAACAAGTCGATTTGGCTCGAGACTTCACTTGCGCTTTCTTGATTCTTAATCTTATCTGTTCATTGTATTATGGGCTTTCTACTTTTTTATTGGATTTCCAGGCGTTGCAGATGATCTATGATTGAATTGTGTTTTTTTACTTTACAGAATCAGAATGTTTTAAGAGGTTACTCCTACTTGTAATTTTTGAAAAATTCGATTTTTGTCCAATTAAAATCCTTTGTCTTCGTTCAAAATGTCTTGAAATCGTTTAAGAGATTTAAAAAGAAAATTGATAAAGTTCGCTAATAGTTTAAAAATATATTAAAAAATCCGCGAGACAAATTTATGACGTCTTGCTTTTAATAAAAAGAGTTGCTAATAGCTATAAAAATTTAAGAAAAAATCATCTAAAATTAATTCCTTAGCCTATTAATAATTCCTGTCCTATAATCTTCCGTGGGTCGATTAACCAAATAAATTTATTATCCGTCCCCTCATAAATCTATTATTTCCATACAAATTAAACATTTTTTTAACTGCACCTAATTTCTCATTATTCCGTAGTCCCCTTTTAAATTCTAAGCTAATAAGCCTATTAAAAGAAACGTCACGATCGACTTTTCAGAAGCAGCAAGCAGCTGGACGTGGATCTATACGCGTTTGCTATTTTCATATCGCAGATAATCGGTTTTCCGTTTCTCCTGTGTTTCCATCAACCCTCGCCCCTCACACCATTTAAATTGCGTAACTGCACCCTCGTTCGGGGGATAAATTGCGCGGTAGCATGTGGAGGGGACTTCATCTCCAAATGGTGGGGAATCAAAAACCCCTTAAGGGGTGATAGCCGCACAAGTGGGGATGATGTGCCATCTAGGTGGGGATCGGGGGTTGAAGTCGATGGTGGGGATGGGTTTATCACTGTGATGTGGTGGCGTGCCGCGGCCGCACGCGACAGTTTACTACCGACTGTCGGAGCGACAGGATCGAGAGTTTTCTGATTCTTCGACACACGGTGATTCTATTGCTCGTTGATAATATTTTTAAACTTTGAAAACAAGTTATCAACCAAAATAGTTGAAAAACAAATCGATTGCATCCCTTAAGAAAGGATTTTGTTATCTTGTCTAAACAACTGATATTAGCTGAGGCAATTTGCGATAATTTTGTGATTGGTTTGTGTTCTATTCATTTGTGTTGTTGCTTATTTTTGTTGTTTCTGTGAAGTGCGGGTTGATTTTGTTTCCGTCTGAACGCAATTTAACATATTCCAAAATTGCTCCTAACGCCAAAGGGTCACGTGATTCGACAACGTCACCAGGTAATTACCACCACGTGGGAGTCCTTTAAAATATTTTAGGAGAAAATTCATTTTTTCCCACTTTTCTGGTCTATTTTGCATATTTGAACAGAAAATGGATAGGATTCTCTCTCTGGAGTTTTCAAACAAACAATTTTTATGTATAAATAGATATCTTTTAAACAATACATTTTTTTATAGTAGAAGGAATTGATATTCAGGTTGATAAGAAATTCTATTTTCAATATTTGAAGAAATGATTGCAGATAAAATTGCAGTTATATTAAAGTATTAATGTTCTCACTATCACTAAAGCACGACACGTTTTTGAATAGAGGAATTTATGTACGCTTGAACAGTTAATAAATATCAAGGTTGGAAACTATTTTTATCTCCATTTTTGTTATGACTTTTAAAATTTAACTTCAATTTTAAATCTGAAGAAAAATGGAAATACTGCTATTATTTTTAATAACCTTTGTTTATATTTTAAATATAATCATTCTTAATAATTTTTAATTATTAATTTTATATTTTGTTAAACACTCTGAAAGAGGGACAAATTTATCTTATTGAAGATATGTATTTTACCTTTTGAAATAGAAACCTAGAAAGTTCCTATCAAATAAGTATTAAAAGGTCTTGAATATATTTAAGAGATTACCTGTCTCGTCTATCGCGCTAATTACGACTGACATTCAAGACTAGCCACGTTTAGTAAGGTTTCCGTCATCGATACGGATTCCTTAGAAGTTAGCTTGTGTGCCTCCTCGTTAAAATATTTCTGCATTGCGTTACATTAGGGGCTGAAAACTTTGCAAATTGCAAATCTCATTTGACCTTAATCAGATATTGGAATTTCGTGCTTTGAACTTACCTCGCAATTCAAATTTAACGAACATAATTAACTCTCTGAAAAAGGAACATAGTCTCATTAAACTTTTACGCCCGAAGTCACGTTATTAATTAAAAATCATGCTGTTGAAGCTAAATTAGCATACTGTTCCAAATAAAGAAAAAACAGACGAAGATTATAAATTGATTCACAAAGTGTATCAATTTTCTAAGCTTCTATACACTTTTCAAACAACTTTTTGTTTATTCTATAATTTTTAATGCCGAAGAAAAATTACTTAATTGATTTCTATTGTCACCTATATACATCTAAATAATTATTTTCATTCAAGTGAACGGCACTTATATAATACATAAAAGCTGGCTAAAATGTTCATTAAATTCGGTTTCCAACAATTTTGTGGAAGCAATTTGACTCATTGATTCAAGTCATATAAATGAGTGGTTAAATTTGAACCCTTGATATAATGAAGCTCTGCTCGAATCTCAGCCTAGCGAATTGATGAATCCACTGCTTAATGGGAGAGCGAATATTCCACCGTTTGGATTTCGATAATTGGCACTAGTTTCAGCGCGCACTGTCTCGTTAGTCGAGCAGCTAAAGAGAATGGCTTAATTATTTCGTTTGAAGTTCGAGAAGGGTTAAGATAGCTATAGATTTGCCCCTCTACATGCTCTTCGCCACTGTGCCTCGCACAACTACAAATAAATTGAGAACGGCACAAACGTTTATTTTGCTCGACAAATTGGTGTGGCTAATTAGCCCCGGCTAAAAGCGGAAGTATGACGTTATACCGCACTCGAGAGAGGCAATTGGTGGGAAGAACCGAACCGAGAGCGAGTCATCACTACAATTTCTTCTTCTCTCTAACGTGCTTTCTTCTGCGTCTTGTTTTCAACAAGACGGAAATGAGACTATTTTAATTTCATCAAAATTCCCGAAATTCCTCTTGTAATGACGCTTTAAATGCGCCTCTAATCGTGCTGAAAGATTCATTAATAGACTCCCAGAATCTGCCTAAAAATTAATCCATCAAGGTTTGAAGGTTGCACGTAAGCGAAATAACTTTCAGTCATTCATAAAAAAAATTTTTAATTTGTTATTTTTTCTGTTTTCGAATAACAAAATTTTAAAACTATTTTGGCCTGATGCAACCGCAGAATATTAGATGAATTTGAAGATATAAAGATGGATTGGTATTGAATTTTTCATGTTTTGAAAACAGTGGCGGATCCAGGGGGGGGGTATTTTGAGTGTCCGGACCCCTCCTCAAAATATCTGACTTCGTAAAAAATTTGGAACGTGTTTCATGAATTGTGAAAGGTTTATCTTGACTTTGAAATCCGGTCCCCCCAAAAATATTTTCTGGATCCGCCCCTGTTTGATGATAATGCAATCTAGATGAATAAATATTTTATTTTTATCATCAACAATGACGAACTAATGGAGTAACTACATATGTATATATGTGGCTTTCCAATCGCTCTGAAGATAATTTCACTCCGATAAGAAGCCACTTTACCCGATCGAAATATCAAATATAATCCTCTTAAGTTAGAACGCATCTCGATATCTCACGACTGACCATCGCCCGACCCCAAGTTAACTTGGTCGACCTCTTCGAAATGTTGCTTTTACGGCGATTGAAACTTTCAAGTTCTTTGGGCAATCCGCCAGGTGGCACTCCTGTGTCTTTATTCCATTTCTCCAAGACTAAAAAAAATTTCCAAAATATTTATTGCCAATTTTTAATTTAAACTAGTTTTTGCATCCCTTGTGCTAAAATCAGGGCGTCATAAATTTTTCCCGCGAATTTGTTAAGATATTTTGAAATCGTTTTCGAACTTTTTAAGTTTTCTACATTTTTTTTATATTGCAAGACATTTAGAATAATTTTAAAGGATTTCAAGATATTCAAGTGATTTTAAAGTATTTTAAGTAATCCTTCTAATCTCTTGGAATTTTTACATTCTCATCAGAGAAGGTATTAGATTTGTGTAAAATTTCCCCCCCCCCAGTTTTTGTCAAATGTCCACGTTTTGGGACCCCCTGAACCCGA
>CAJFCO010000077.1:2005968-2059236 GCA_904066015.1 Synergus gifuensis
GGGTTATTGTCTCCAAACTTAAGTTTTCAAATTGAAATAAATTGGATTTTTAAAGTATTTCAAGGAATTTTGTTTGCCAAAAATTTCAACGCGGGTAGGGATGAATGTAAAAAAGCTGAGCAATTAATTCGTTTATTAATTAGCATCGCTGAAAGCTCTACAGAAACGTATCCTCTGAATCCGTCTCTGCTCTTCTTTCATTTGGATTGAGAATGCGAGAATGGACGATGAGTCCAATTAGCGCAGCTAATTATTGTCCGTTTCTAGATACTTACGTCCTGCAGACGCTCGCACACTTATACGCCTTAATATGTGGATTTCCTCATGTTCACCAATGCATACACACACTTTAAAGTGTGTACACCCTGTTAGAGATAAAACGCTCTGTAAACTAATTAAGCGTTGAGTTTTCAGATTGATTTCAAGGCGAAATACCGAGAGATAGACTTATAGATTAAAATTCGTTCTCTCGAAAAGACTGCGATAAAAGTTTAAATTAAATGCAGGATATCGGGGTAGTAATTTATTCACCCACTATGAACCATTAATTACAACATACTACTTCGCTTCTGTAACTTAATAATATGAAGTTTCTCAATCGAAAATTCTTACATCCCTGTCATCATTAAAAAGCTCTTGTCATCTTTAAGTGCGTGTGTTTCAACTCTTATTTCACACGAAAAGATTTTTTGTCTCTCAAGCAAACAATCTTGAGGAATAATTGGATTGGCACCGAAAAAATCGCGACAGATAATTGGATGTGTAGAAATAACGTGGGACTTTTGTTTTCGTTTAAAATTATTTTTGCTTTCTTGAGAATTTCAAATTTTATTTTAATGAGATTTGTTTGAACAGCTGGGAAATTTGATGGGTGTTATTTATTATTAAACTTATTATTAAAATCTTTTGTAAATACTTACAAGAGAAATTATTAAGGTAAATTTCTTTGGGAAGAAAAAGTAAAACTTGAAAGAGCGTAAGGAAAATGGTAGACATAGTTGGTTTGCTTGGCAACTGGAAAACAATTCCTGAGGATTTCGTAAATTTCTCTCCATTCATTTCTATGATGTTCCTTTGTTTGCATAAAGTGTACCTTCTTCTGTTTGAAACTAGTATCTTTCTGTTGCCTTCAACTTTTTTCTTAGCTCATTCCGTCAGTTTTTCTCGTTTGTGTCTTCTTTAACGTATCTTGGACAATTCCATTTGATTTAGTGTTTAAGTTTCTAATTTTTATCGAAGCCGGAAGCTACCCGTCCAGATTTAACGAGGAATTACGAGATTCTTTCCTGGAACCGACGTAATCGACTACTGAGGTTTGTCATGCTCGGTTATAAATTAATCAATTCATATAAAAACGGACATAGTTAAAGAAGTTTTTAAAAAAACTAAAAGAAAAGAAAATATTTTCATTTTCTTCAAAATATTTCTTCATACAATTTCGTAATAATTTAAATTATTATTTTTTTTTCAGAAGGCGAAATAGTTCAGATCACGATGACTATGGATGTGAGTAAGTCGGAGACTAACAAAAATGGCTCCACTCAGCACGAGTGCGCCGGCTGTGGAAAGACAATCACAGAAAGGTAAGCTATTTTTCTACCTAATGAATAAAAGATCCACACAATTATATTTTAAAATGTAATTTGCTAAAAACATTTGTATCCATAATTTATTCCGAGTGGTTTGCTCTAGTCGTGATGAAAAGATGTAAATTGAAATAGGAGTGGTGCTGCTTCCTATTTTAGAGCTTGGAAAGTCTTTTAAACTTTAAGCTGAGCTCAGTTTATATAAAAATTAGAGAAACAGAGTATCTTCAATTAACAAATGTTTATTTTTTTTATTTCAGGTATCTTTTGAAAGCCCTGGACGTTTACTGGCACGAAGACTGTTTAAAATGTGGTTGTTGCGATTGTCGGTTAGGGGAAGTGGGTTCCACTTTGTATACCAAAGCAAATTTAATTCTTTGCAAGAGAGACTATTTGAGGCTGTTTGGAAGCACAGGACATTGTTCGGCCTGTAATAAACCGATACCAGCTTTCGAAATGGTGATGAGAGCCAGGACGAATGTTTACCACTTGGAGTGTTTCGCCTGTCAACAGTGCTACCAAAGGTGAGTCTTGACATATTTTTCATGAAGATGCTTTTCAGTACCGTGTTAAAACAATCTATTTATTATTATTTCATTTTCAATTATTTTATTTCAGTATTTGAGCATGTGGGTTAATGTTGTGGAAGCTGTAGAGATACATAATGGAGAAATTTTCTCTGCTCTGAGAATACGTCTCACCTCAATCACTTTTATGAATTGCGCGACTAGGTACGATCTCGATTGAAAAGTCTGTCTAGCGTCGTCAATCTTGTTGAGAAATACCCCCGACACGAAATACTCCGTAGGTGCATGCATTGGCGTGCCGATGCAAGGTGTAGACACCCCTTCCCATATAGCAAGCTAAAGCTCCATATTCCATTTTCTCATACGCTGGAGTCTCACACGGACCGGAAGTCGTGTACGTGGAAACCAGTCGCGAGACACAGTCCACTCCAGGGGTTGCTTTACCGGCCAGCTGGGAAATCACCCTCTACTTCACTCCCTCCTAGTCTTCCTTGCGACCCCCTTCAGCCCCTGGCATCCCTCCTATCCATCCACCCACTTTTCTCCCACAGATGGCCAGTTATATAATTATCTAGATACTGCTGACATTTTTGTATCAAATTGCTCGCTTCAGGCAAGATTGGCTTCCGTTGAAGGAAAACCTCCCACACCCCGTCCACCTCTATCAACCCCCACTAACCCATCTTTTATGATTCACTCTCGATGTGCTGAATATCTTTCGATTCGGTTAGAATTGCTGAACGAAATTGGTTGCAGCTTGAATTTTTAGCGTCATGCCGGGGAAGAATGATTCAAATCGAGAAAAAGGCAGAAATGATTGGCAATTTGTTCCTTAGATTCAGTAGCCCTCCTTATTAACTAGAAGAGTAAAAAACTATTCATTAAGAATCAATTTCGACCTGACATGATCCTTTAGATCAAAATCGACAGGTTGTAAGAATCGAAATAAAAAAAGCTGACGTCTCTCCTTTACTTCCAGTGGTGCAGGATGTAACTAAACGAAAAGAATTACAGGAAGGGGTTGGTTACAGACACAGGGTTGAAGGGTGGGAAGGAAAGAGGATTGGGACAGCCATGAGGTATTGTCGAAGATAGACAATACCAGACGATAAAAACGTAAAATTGATGCTCTTTTGTTCGCTTTGTTTGAGGAGCTGTACAACGTTTGTTGCACGCCTGGACGAGCCATTACTATTGGCTTGAAACTACACCCTGATTCTGGTTCACTTCCCCTCCCCCTCACCCACTCTGACCAAACGTGCATCCCACAATGTCGTCGCCACCCTCTCGACTCTCATCCCTGTGAGCCAATAAGCTAGCATTGTTGTACTTTACCAGCTTTGTAGTTTTGGCATTTTACGTTTTCATCCATCTCACTTCCCTTTTTTTTCGATATTTTTTTTTAATACGCACTGGAAGTGTGTGTCGAGAAATATAGATGTGTCAAAAGATCGGAGATCCGATTTCTGGTATTTCAATTTTAATGCAATGTAAATTTGCTCATTCTTCATTTACAAGAGATTTGTTATTGGTAATGTTGATTGTGGTGTTTGTATATTTTTGATTGAGAGAGATCAAGTACAATTTATTGTAAATCTGTAGGATGGGAAGGGGTGTTGCAATAATAGAAGTCACCCTCTTTTCCAATACTATTTTCGTTTTGCGTTACTTTACTTTACGCATGTTAAGAGGAAAAGACAACGTTATGAAGTCTCGATTTTTCTAAGCATTGACATTTCGATGTGTGAGTATCGACTCGAGAAGACGCAGAAAGAACGAAGGGTGCGAGAGAAATCCCCGGTGCTGCTTACGAGCGCGATACGTGTCACGTATAAAATTGTTATGTATATTACCAGAGGGGCGGACTCGTTCCATCTTCAGCAACCAGAAATATAGTATTCGCGTTTCAGCGATTTCTTGCCACGGAAAATTCACATATTTTTGAGACTCCCCCGTTTCAAAAATTTAAAAAGTTATTCTTCTACATCCCATCGCTGTCACCACCCCTTTATTCTTCCTGCAGATACTCTCTAGAAATTTTAATATATTTGCTTGCAACGTTTGATAAACTCCAATTCCATCCCTAGGACTAGAAAAATTCACTAAAAGTACCCTAACTTTCAAATTTGAAATTTTATTTCTCAGAACAGTAAATATTTTAAAGTAAAATATAATTTCTAAGTGTGGTTATCCTGAAACTTTAGTATCATGAAGGATTTTTAATTCAATTTTAATTTAAAAGTATATTATTTGAGTTTTGCGAAGCCGCTTATTGCGAAAGTAAAAGCTCAGCTAATTATTTCAATGACGTATCATGAAGTAATGGAGGAACAATACATATAGGGGATAGGGAATATCGAATCGAATAGCAGTGCGAGTTGGATAAATAATTATCACCCTTCTGTCCGTGGTGAGTACATATCCGCTTTGATCCCGCCGAAAACACAAGAGCACTGACTAGTCTGGTTCGAGGTAGATATTTATAATCGCTCAGCAAATAGAATTATCGCACTGCGCGTACGCTCATTCCGGGTTACGTTCCCATTATGCGTCGACGGTGTCGACTGACGAGTTCAGAACATTCCTATCCTTTCCCATGAATACTGCCGGCTTGCGATACTAACAAAATCCGACTCGATTTTCCACTTTAGCGTATTCAGCAGGTGATTCTGAAAATGGCAACTCGCAAGCATACATCACGTTGATAATGACACGTGAGTATATAATTTCCTATTTCCATTGAGTTTGAATTCCACGAAGCAACTCTGATTCCTCAAATGATTCATTCTTCTGGGTGTCTACTGTTCGAGAATTTAAGGAAATCCGGGAATTCTCCGGGAATTGAAAACAATCCGTGAATTGTTCTTGATTTTGTTTTTGATGGGGGAAGTGGATTTCCGATTTGAGAAAACTTTTATTTTCAAGTCCTTTAAAAAGAAATTTTAAAATCCCGTCAAATACCTAGTAATTTCTTAAAATCACGTGAATTCTTAGAAATCTTCGAAATAATAAAAATACTCTAACAAGGTACTAATTCTAAATCTTGTATCCAATTCGGTGTAAATAAACAGACTCGCGAAAAATGTCCAGGACGAGAAAAGTGCGACTGAAATATTAAAAGTCCGCAATGGGAAATCGCGGGAGAGTCTTCCCATTGCATGGGAAATTTCAATCTGTACGGGTTCAGATAACTCGGTTGAATCTTTAACGAAGGTCTCCGAACAAATGAAGCAACGAATAGAAACTCGGCACACAAAACATGTCGCTGGCCTGTGAATAAGTAAATTAAATCGCCAAGACCAATGTGTGACCCCATTAGAGCCACTTTACAGCCGTGAGAGAAAAAAGTTGCCCAGAATTCTCCCAAATTTCAATTTTCTCGGTCCTCATTTCTTTCATTGTTAAATTAAAGATGTGCTTAGAAATACTAAAGCTCGATAAACATTAATATAAAAGATCAAATAAGTTATGAAAGATACTTAAGAATGAATTAATTGAGTCTGATACTTAATTAGAAAAATATATAAAGCAAAGAAGTGAATGAAAGAGTAGATACTGGAGAAGCATAATTTATTACAGTGGATAAGGAATATCAGGGTTCGTCTGCTTGTTAAGATAAATAGAAAGATGTTTGACTTTAATCCCGGGCACCGAAGAAGCCGCGACGTTCCTTTCGGATCGTAGGGTTACTCTTTAATTGGATGCCCGTTAAATTAGACCGGACGTCTTTTTAGGAGAGTGCCCGCGAAGAGCTAATTGGATCGGTAAATCATCCCGTAACCAGGGGTAGCAACTAGACACCGCTACCGGCAACCCTTTATTCCATGTTATTACAGTCTAAAGTTACCCCCGTGTAATTGTTGCTGTTTAATTGCAAGTCCTAAGTCTCCTCGCCTTACCATGGCCTCCGTACAGTTTCGAACCAACAAGTACCAACTCAAATCATTCTCTTTTTTTATTTCTGTTACTTCTTCTACTTACACTGAAAAATATAAGTAGCTGGACCAACTATCTATTTTCTTTAATTTAAGCGATATCTAAAGAAAATCAGGCGAAAGGAGTTTCCAGACCATAGGGATCTAAAAAATCACTGCTTCTTCATTTTCTTTATTTTTGAACCACTGATGTATACAATAGATAAACAAAGTAATACTTATAAGCCTCTCTTTCATCTTCTGATGTCTACAATACATAATTTTAATTAACAATGTACAATAATGAATGGAGAAGGTTTTTGAAGATTTTTTATTTCTAAAAAATGTCTCAAAAATATTTACCAGCACTTTCAAAATATCTTCAAAAAATCCTCAAGACAAATCCCGTCAATAATGGAAGGTCAGTAGAAAATTCGAGAGTAGTCAGACAAGTTCTTTCGAGTAGAAACTCACGTCGATGGTCCGAGATCATCCCTTACAACGTCGACGATTTACAAGACTTGTTGGTATTTTCAAGGATTACCATTATCTGGATTTTACTTTCGTATTATCGTAGAACCGGAATGTTCTCAAGACTCCATTATCGTGTTCAACCTGGATCGACTGCAGATAATGCAATGCAGCAAAAGTCGTCGAGGGCAGGACTCAAGGGGTAGTTTTTACCTCGTAACGCGTCCTCTCGGGGATACTGAGCCATTACGTCGAGCATTATCCTTTTTGTCCTACCTGCGCCTAATTTGCCGCGAGTACTCGCAAACGATCTTTCTAGAGAGACTGCGGTGAAAGTTTTTGGAATGCATTTTCATCTCTTTTTGCCCTTCCTCTCTCTTGATTTCAAAGTGGTAAGAAACCTTTTTAAATGAAGATTTATTCAATTGAATCCTCAGGAGGCGAGCGGTATTTTTAATTTGAGATTTTAATATTGATAAACTGGATCTAAAAATCAATTTTTATCTGATTCCAGGTTTTGTGTTGGCGACAAGTTCTACTTGTGTGAGAATAAAATTCTCTGCGAGTACGATTATGGGGAGAGACTGGTGTTTGCTAATATGGCTTTACATCCTCCCTCTTCTTTGGAACATATCAAGAGGCAACTTCCTCCAACGCCAACGCCACCTGGTCAAAATTTTCATCCTGGTCACAATGCCCTTCAGCATCAGAATCAGCAGCAACAAGTTCTGAATCAGCAAATGGGACAACACAATCACGTGCCCAATGTAAGTAGAGAAAAGATGAATCGAGAGTGTAATAATTTATTTTAATAAGCAGGGAAAGAAAAGAAAAACATTTTTTATATTTTCCAGGGTCAAATATCGGGCGGAACTCCGACAGTTAACGGCACAGCGATTGGGGTGGGACCCAGGGGACCAGGAGATATGAACAATAATGGACTTTCGGGACCAGGAATGGGCTCGGTGAAACCTCCCCCGATGTCAATGCCGGCCCCAACGAGCTGAGACGAGGCTCAGCCTCCATTGAAGAAGCTCAGATGCCTCGACGGCTACTAAAGGTGCGGTTTGCATCCAAATCGGAGAAACCTCGGAGTCAGGAGGGTTTCAAAAGTGGAAGAATCCTCTGATCTCAGAAGGCATCCAGCTACAAAGGCTGATCGATAAATTTCATAAATTTTATCGATTTTAGATCAAGATTCGTGAAAGTCGACTGGCGTTATAAAGTTGAGTCGCATCGACATACTTTGGTTGATAATCACTGTGATTGGACTTTATGTTACTCAGACTTGTATTCCAAATCAGCGAAGACGAACGTTTCTCGACGAAAAAGAATCGTGTAAGATATTTCTATTCATAAAAATGTCTAAATGTTGGATAATTGAAGTGTGAGAAAGAATACATGAGAGTTGTAAATATATGATGTACTAGACGCTATTGTAAGTGAGAGACCACGAGTATATGGAGATGACTTTATTACTCCTATGTTCGTAGTTGATTGTTTTTTGTTACCCCAAGAAACGTGCGAAATATTGTGCCATGTGTTATATTTTTAAAAAGATTCTTAATCTGAGCAAAGTTTGTTTAAAAATATTTGTCAAAAGTTGAAAGGATTTAAAACTTATTTTCGTTATTGAAAAGGCGGCAGCAGCCTAATGAGAAATTTGGAATTTATTATTAAAGTGAATAAATGAAAACCCAGATTGACAAAAAGGGCAAACTGGGTTCCATACAGCTGAAACCAAAGATTATAATCTAAGATTATTTGCCCCTCGATTTATTCGTTTAGGCCTTGTTGTGTAATTTTGTAAAATAGGAACCCTCTTTCAGACACAGATCTGCGAAATAATTTTACTTTGAAATAACGAAATTGTATCTCGAGGGGCTTAGTCATAGCTTTACGAAAAAGCCAAAAAGAGAACTATAGATACCAAAAGATCTTACTACACATTATATGGAAAACATACACTAATTCACACGTATGAAAAGAGAAAACTTTGTATTCTAAGAGGACAGTGTTTTGTTAATATAAAGAAAATTAGACTCAAACGCTTGTTCATTTTTGCGGCTGTGAGAAAAAACGATTCTGCCATCTAGCGGTCAGGTAATAAAACCAGCGATTCTATTTCAATATTCCTCAGTAATCAAAAGACTATTGTGACAATCTGACTTTTTATAACAATTTTCTTGAAATTAACGAAACATTTTTCTCTTTTTCATGATTTTGAAACAAAAATATTCGACGATTGTATATTACTGCTCTGTATGATTAAGTACAAAAGTAACAGACACTGTATAAAGGGTTTTTCCTCAAAATTGCGTTAGGGAACGCACTCTTTTTATTTTTTATTCATCTGTATATACTATCATGATTAGCACGCTAATAATATATTACGAAAGATAGAGTTCCATTATTACAAAGAAAATGCAAAAAAATACAGAATCATTCTTATTAATACCTGAAGGCATCTATCTTTCTTTATTTCACTTCCATCGTCCCTCAACGACGTCGTTTCCAGTCGAATCAGATTTTTCAGTACGTCGATACGTCCAATAACGTTCGATGTATCGAAATCGAAGAAGTAAAGCCGTTGCTCGTCGAAGTTCGCCGATTAGGCTGCCCCGTATATTGGGAAACGGGCAAAGGGGGAAGAGTTCTATTTCCCTAATGTCTTCCAGCCCACGGAGTCAGATGTTATTATATTCGGTGAAGACTTTATAATGGGACGTTGAAACTCCTTAAAAGTCGCAGGCATGCTCCAGCCATGGAATCCACTTCGTATCATGGGGTGCTCAAAATTTATAGAGCATTCTTCAATAGAGAGAAGTTTTGCATTTCCTCTCTCCCCGGACCCTCTTCTCAAGTAAGTATTTTCATTTATAATTTTCTAATTCTTTTTCTCAATTTCAAATTGCTGAAATCTTTTACTTTAATTTATCTTTGACAAACGACGCCCAGCAACATTAATAAGAAATCATAATATGAATTTGCAACCCCTCAGGACCTAGCGATTAAAGTCACCCCGACTGGAATTGCGTCACCAATGACTTTCGATCTGATCTTATTTTATGAAATTATTTTTATTTTTATTTTATTATTATTAAAATTTTTATTTTTCTTTTTTATTTTATTTTATTATTTCATAATAAGAAGACGACTCAAACGAAATAGAAAAAGAGAGAGAAATCAGAATCACGCTATTTTCCAAGGGAAACACCGGTAAAGATTAATTGGAATTTTCCCGGAGATCCTCGACCCCGTAGCGAGCTTTTTGCCGAACATAATGCATAGCGAAGGATGACACCCTTATCTCTGGATCTTTAATTCCGACCGCGGGGTTCCGTGAGGGGTTGCTCGGGACCAAGCCACGTCGTCATTTGTCTGTTGCATCCAGCGGAGGGGGTGCGTAGCTCTTATACGGACATCGTCGACAAGGGCAAGAGTAGGGGGGGGGGGGGAGAGACGAGAAAGGGAGGATGGGCTGGAAATTGCCTTCGCTGATTTCATTTCGTCGTAGATTATTTTAAGGGGACCATGGCTTTTTCCCTGTATGATTAATGCGATTTTTGAGAGGGTGTCCCGACGATATACCCGCGAGGCGGATAGCGAATCCAATTTAATTTCTGCGTGCCGCATCGTCCGATAGACACTAACTAACGCGGATGACTCTTTGCGGCCCTTCCACTAACGGAAGTTCATTTTCTACTCCTAAAACAATGTCCATTTCTCCTCCCAACAAATTTAATCATTTTCGACTTTTTACTCGACTTGGAAGCAATTTTTGACTCCTCAACAGTGGGAAAAAGAGCCATTTTTAGGATTTTAAGAGCTGAAGCTTTTTTGGATTTCTTTGCACATTAAATGAAACAATTTAAGATAATAAAATTCTAGGTCTCGAAGTTAGCGAATTTTTGTATGCTTAGGGGATGATTTTGGGAGTGCTCCTAGAGAAATATATATTATTGACTTGTTGTAAAGTGATTTACCATTTTAGAAATAAATTTAATAATTAATTTGATTATTAAGTGGTAAAGGAATTTTAGTTAAACTTGCAATTGCTTTTCATGAAAGTGGACTTTTTATTTTATGACCTATGTGTATTCGACAAGGTATCAATAATAACTGATAACTAAAGTGCTAGGGGTTTTTCAAGAAAGGATTCCTTTCAGAGGGTCGAAGTAACTTCTCGAGGCAGCAGGGTGTACAACGTTATGACCCGGACATCCTCTGTGAGTTGGAGTAAGACTCGTTGCTCTGCTCATATTTCAAATTTTATCGTTCGAAAACGCAAAGGAGACCTTAACGCTGGTATGGTATTTAGTCATCGGTAAAGTTCCATTTTACTCTTCAGAAGGAAAGGCAATCATTCATACTTGAAGGAAAAATTTTTACTACAGAAGGAGAATTTTTCCAACATCACTTGTGTGATGAATTTTTATTTGAAATTTTATTAAATGGGAAAGATACCTGGACATGTAAATGAGATCTGAAAATTGGAGCTTTTTAAATTAAGATCAAATATCGATTTTCTTTTTTTATTTTGAAGATAGGATTTGTCACTTAAATGAAAATATGGAAATTAGTAGACATTTCTTTATTTAGACTGATTAAAATTTTACTTGTCTTGGAGCCTTAATTTAGCTATAGAAAAATGTCATCAGAAGACATTCATGTGCATTCATCAACTAGAATAACGTCAGCCCAAAAAAGGAAATCGAGGTCCGACGATTTAGTTACAGAATACCAATATTATGGGTTAGATTTTATTTTCGTATATATAAATTTAATTCATTTCACAAAACTTTGACCATTTATAATATTCTTATTTATATTTCAATTATTGTTTCTCTATTTGAATTATATTATTTTGAATTTTATTTTTAGTTGTGCTTTAAGAAAATTAGTTCCGACATTGACAAATACGGATCAGCAAAGGAGAGCTATTCCTTGGGTGAATAAATTTTTTGGACCTCAATATCATGTGGAACTTCTAAGAGATAAAAGAAACAGGTTTCTAGATTTAGGATACTGACTATAATAACAATAGTATATTTAATTATAATATTAAATTTGATTATAATATTAATTGATTTCTAGATATTTAGCATCTCTCGTAATCAATATCATCAATGACGAATTATCTGGAATTTTTGAAAAAGCTCCACCTTCTAGTACTACTAAAGATCTGAAAAAAATAAAAATCATTCAGGCTCCAAGTGCTGAGTGGGAAATGGACAATACCTGGTCCGAATATGTTGATTGTCTTGAAAAAGAATATAAGGAGGTAATTTTTTTAGTCACTTAAAAAGAACAAACACTAATTTTTATTTTTGTTTCAGATTTCTTGCACCTATCATAATTCACGTGAGTCCTGTAAACGAGATTCGTTTGATACCGACACACAATTTGATATTGTAAGCTAAAATTTATAAGACAATGACTCTAGCCTTTTCAAAAATTATATGTATTAAAATGTATATAGAAAATAGTTACTTAAATTGAGTTTTGTAATTTCAGGAATTTCATTTTTTACTCTATCAAATTAGACCTTATGCAGCTCTGTTAGCTAATTCAGAATCAAGAACTAAAATTGCTGCTTGGATACAAACATTGTGTCGTATAAGTAAGGAAAAATGCTCTAAAATGAAAATTCTCAGAAATGAATATGCCTACGTTCTTTTTGGGTAAGAAAGCCGTTCAAGAATTTTTGGTATCGAATTAAGTATCTTGCAATAAAGATAATTTCAAAAATTTATAAATATAAAAGCTATTTGTTCAATAATATATTGTTGAATGAAATTCACAACTAATCTCACTTTTTTGAAGCTACGTTCACGATCTACGAATAGCAGGTCCATTTCAAGATTACCCACCATTTGATAAATTAAAACCATTAAAAGAAGCAGCAGAGTGAGTTCAAATTTAAATGAAATGTATTTACGAAAAAAAAACAACCATTTTGTAATTTTTTATGCATTCAGAAATGACCCTTATATTATTGATGCATCATGTACAGAAATTTGTAAAATGTTTAATATTTTAGACAAGCTGCAAAACAACATCCCCTGACTTCACCCTTTTGTGAAGAAGCCGAATCGTTTATGTGTGATCAACCAACACCCGAAGAGGGAGCATTTTGTTATATTGCCATCACCGGAGAATTCGCCCAATCGGATAATTTCTTCTCATAGTTATTTATTTCCGAATGGTACAGAATGAACTGTAATTTCTCACTTTTATAATTTAATTTTGGATGCTAGCAGATCCTTTAATACTAAATATATTTTCCTAAAGAAAGCTGGGCAATTTTTCTCATTTTTTCACAAGAAGACGTTGGAATTGGGTCAACTATTATTTCCCAAAATCGCGATAAAGTTTCCCAACTCCTTTACAGTGTGGCCACATATCAGGGAAAAATCAGGGAAATGTCAGGGAAATTGGAAAATTGAATCTTGTTACCACCCTGCAGTTTAATATTTTGATACAGATTTCCAAGATTGTATACTCAGAATATAAAGCTCAGGTTGATACTTGGGTGAGTATACAATATACATAGGCACGAAGTCGAGGGTAGATTTTTCCGCGCCTTGATATGATTAATACTCGCGACCTGGAAAGGGGGTAGGGGTGGTTAAGAGAAGAAAGGGTGGCAAGGGATGGACCGAGGGGTTTGGACGGCGTATAGCAAATCCCCGTCAACCGCATTCAATTACGATGTTATCACGAATACAGATGACGGTTATTTCCTTCGGTACACCCTATATATAACACCGTCGCTTCGTGCAAAGTTAAGGCTATAATGGCGGCCGGCCGTCCGCGTGATTGTTTTAGGATGTATGAGACGATCTCGGATAAAGGCGCGCCAATTTTTCGCATATACCCCTTGCGGAAAATACAACAAGGGCGAGCTTCAAGAGTTCCAACATTTTTTCCATAAATGGAAAAATTTCCGTTGAACAACCCGGATAGAAATGACCGAGAATTTTATTGGCAGGGAATATAATTAGAATCATCACAGTTTTATTCACATTTCTAATCACACTATTCACCTTTTGTCACCTGCCTCTAATTTGTTCACCTATTCCACCTAGTCTGCGCCCTAATTTAGGAACTGATTTTCTAGGTGATCAGAGCCCGTTTAGGCTTAGGAATGTTTTATGATTTAAATACATCGTGAGGAATTAGTCATGAAGACAGAGACTCTGAAAAGCTTGGGGAAAAGTATTAACTGTAGAATAGTAATCAACTGCTATAATAATAATCGGAAAAGTTGTCCCAACATCGAGAATCTCGGGGGCTGTAATACGAAATGCGCTGATGGGAAATACTTGTTTCGCGGCGACTGCCACGAAAGTTGATTGGCGCACCGTCGTCCACGTTTCATCGAGGTCCGTGTTCAATTAATGGGCTTCCAACGTCTCTGCGAATTATTTACTTGGTTTAAGTTTTTCTCGATCTGGGACGACTGACTGAGCCATTACAATTATTACCAATAAGTCATTTATAAATAAAACAATCTGTAGTGAAACATTTAGTTATTTCAAATGAAAAACTCATTCCAAGAATAATTTTAAAGTATAAGTTGAAATTGAATGTTGAAAGCGCGTTCATGATTGAATGATTTCACATTAAGTCATTCAAGATTCGACAAGGCTATTTGTTTTCAAGAGATTTTAAACGATTTCACAATATCTTTTTTAGAAATTTTAAGTTTTGAAAAGGTTTCTTGATTTCTCTTTTTTTTCGTACGCGAAAGTGTGTTGCATACAAAACTTGTGTAATATGAAATTGAAACCATTTTAGGTCCTGTAAAAACTTCAGAGTTTAAGTCACAATTTTCTTTTTCAAATTTAATGCAATAACTTGATCGTATGGGTTTAATGCGTCGTTGCGTTGACCTACGGCTGGAGAAAATGATGCGATCACCATCGATGCATTTATCGTTTCAGAGTAATTGCATCAATGTTGGAAAATTTTCCCGTCGGCGAAATTCGGGCAGAAAAAGACTGGAACGCCGATATAACGGTGAGATAACGGTAATATCTCGCTACGTGAATTATAAGCACTCTGTCTGTCTGATCGAACGGAAGAGAGGCAGCTAGAACTGTCAAGCACAAATGTTTCGCTAATTTCGAACCACCTATTCGGACCTGTCACTGACAATCGATTCAATTTTTATCTGTTTTTAACGACTTGATGCTCAAAGCGATCTTCCAATGAAATTTATAGTAGTAAAAAGCATTTGTTACTGTATAATGAATTGATAATTTTCGCAAGTGTTCAATTCATTGAGAATTTCTTAAAATCGCACAAAGTCAAAGAAATAGCAAGATTTCATCAATTTATTAAAAAATAAACATCTACTTGTCCTATGTAAAATCTTGTGAATCAGCTGTTTCCCTTAACTTTCATTACAGCGGACAAGTAAGTGTAGGGTCAGGATAAGTGCTTCTGGTGGAGCGCTTATCTGCAGTCAGGGTCTGCCAGTTGAACCGAAACGACCAACCCTCTTCATTTTATGTTTTAAGCTGCTCTCGCACTTGCCAGACTACTGGAAGACTGGATACAATTATCCAAGTTTAATTGTCTTTACTCACTCACGATCATAAAAATTCAAACGTATTTTTCTAACATGTAAAACAAGTTAAATTAACAATATTTTTAATTATTTTTAGATTCTTTAAAAATTCCTTAAAACCACTTTAAATCTCTCGAAATCGCCTTAAATTTCTTAAAATCACTCAAAATTTATTTAATACCTTTAGAAAATGTAATCTTAAATGTGTATTTATAGTAAATGATGAGATTATATTTGAATCTGGCTCTCTTCGTTGGGTGAAATCGATAGAGGATGAAATAGATGGTGTTGGTGGCGGTTCTTGTGTTTGCCGAAGACAATAATTGCGCATAAGCAGGACATTAGGGGTAACTTAGTTGTCTGCAGTCTCGGGAAAAGCCATCCCCTCACTTCATCGAGCTTTAGTTGGTAACTATCTTGCAGGCCTTGGCAAGGACATTAAGTACACACAAACACAATCGTGGCTGGAAATTCATGTGCAAACTAAGAATATCGCCTTTGGGAATTCATGCTAATGTAGAACCAATACATATCAGGAGCTCCGTCAACTAAACTCAAGTTCAAAGAGTCTCTATAATTGTCTTTAATATTGACAACATCAGGACCTAAAATATTTTAAATTTCGGATATACATCAACAACAATAAAATTCTACAATGGTTAGATACTTTAAAGTCCCTTTATCCTGAAAATACAATAAAATCCCAAGTTTTTTAAATCCACAACAGATCTTGTTACCAGCTTCATTTACGGGAGTCTGATCAGTGTAAAATTCGCAACGACTTGAAGGCCATTGCGTGTGCAGGGTGCTGAAAATAAGTGTGCTCTGGTCATAAAGAAGAAAAGTTAAAGAAATCAGGGACACGTAGCACGCGTTAAAATTAACGGCGTTGTAAGAAAGTATTGTATGACGCGAACTTAAGGGTCGAAATGCGAGCTCAGGTAGTTACACCTTAAGGGTAGTTACTCAAAGGAGTTACGGTCTGCAAAGGCTGTAATCAAATACTTAAAATCCTTGAGTCGGCGTTGTGGTCCTTTAAACCTGAAAGACCGTAAAACCGTTTGTCTTTTTACTCTCTAGATTACAGGAAACAGTAAAAAGAATCGCAAAAGAATTGTTAAAACTGATTTTAAAACATCTAAAAGAGAAAATATATAAAATTGTAATATATTTTATTTTCAAATTAACTCGTAAACAAGAAAACAATTTATAATTCCAAGTCAAACATAAATCACACCTTTTACTTTGTACATCAGTTTATAAAAAGAATTATTAGCTTAAAAAGATTTCGGGACAGTCGAAAAGAAGGGCGACGAAGAAAAAGTTTAACCGACTATTAGGGTCGTAATACGGCGTAATGCCCGTACTTAGCAGACTATAAATACGCGTTAAATCCATGCTTAGGAGCCTTAATCTCTATTTATATCGAGATTCTTCTCAGAATGTATTACCACTTATAGAAAGTTTATTGTTAGACCAATAACGTCATTGGACATTGACACATTATGCTTTGAAAACAAAACAAGTAAAATTTTCCATATGTATATTTATTAACATGTCTTACATCATCTTTTTCATGAAATATATGTATACAAAACACAAATATACACAAATTCAACGAAATTTCAATTTCTTTCAAACTTTTGCTCTTAGTTTCCGGCAAAGTGCAAAAGACAGTTTGCTGTATCGTAGGTGATGTCGAAATGTTGCTCACATCGAGGCCCATCGTTGTAATGGAAGCTGCGTACAAAATAAAAGATAAATGAAGAATTTTAAATGGATCCGCTAAAAAAAATTCCCAAAATATATTTTTTCCACCTGTATGCTAGAGTGGCCTAAAATTAAAAGCAGCCACTGATAGCAGCAGCAATCTGTAATAAATGACTTCCCACTTTTTGTGGATTTTCAACTTAACTTTTATAAAAAAATACTCTTTATCTTTTTATCAGATTTTTCACGCGAAAATGTTTCGAAAGTTTTCATCTATTATTACAAACTTTGGTAATTTTAACTGAATATTCTTTGTATATTAATTATAAAACTACTTTTTATAATGAACTCATTTATGAAGTATTTTCTCTTTTCTCAATAGTCATTCGATATCAAATGACTAAAATTATTCAGTTATCTTATGTAATTTCTCTGTGAAATTGTAATCTTTACTTTATCATGCTATTATGTAAAGATTTAATTGTGATTGGAGAGCAATATTAATTTCATAAATTTCTTAAATAATATAATATGTATAATGTAATACTCTGAAAACTAGATTTTTTGAAAATGAATTAATAACTACTTATTAAAATCAATTAATATCATAATAATTATTCATGTTATTCATGTAATTCATGCATGCATTACAAAATACATTGGTTAATTTGAAGGTACGTATGAAAATAATACTGGCGACTATTATTTTCACAAGTTTATCGAATCAAATTTTAATTCATAATTATCACAATTCTATTACAACAAAGCTTGGATAACATATCTCGCATATAACTGATTAAAACCAATTTTCATTTTTTCAGTCCAGCAATTCTTGAATTTCCTTTGTTTCAGGCATTACACAAAATTCCGAAGTTGTACAAATCTGACAACTCTACATCTGAAATAATCCATAAACACTAAAAAGATGTCGAACTTTCAACTTCAAGTTGAAAAAACTCAGAAATAGTTGTAAGTATAACTGCAGTTAAAAAGTCATCTCGGAAGTAGAGGCGACCTAATTAAATAATTATCAAAACAACAAGTGTCAGTAATTGGAATAATCACAACCACATAATGCAATATTAATATGATGTTTTCGAGAGTTAAAGATAAACCATAAATGTATACTATGTCGGTGAAAATTTCTGATAAAACACTTATGTGCAATTATAATTATAGTAAGTTATGTCTGAGAATTATCCGTTTCACTTTTTATAAATGCTAAGATATATTTAGACATCCAATTCAAATATTAATTTGTAATCAAGATTAAGTGTAGCTGCATAAAAATTGTCCTCTTTACAAATATTTATTATCATTTATTATCAATAAGATGTACTTTTATATAACAACAGATCTTGTAATAGCGAAAATGGTGTTTAACTTGTATGTACTTCTATTTTTAGTCAACAAGTATGTCAAAGCAATGAAATACAGTAATATCTTATTGCAGATAATAATATTGAAAGACATAAAATTTCATACTTTAAAGTAAAATTGTAGCACTGTTGCAATGCAATAACAATTGAATATCTTCTAAAGATTGACCCTTAGTTTCAGGCATAATGAAAAAACCAATAAGAGGTAATATAAAAGAGGATAGAGAAAATATCCAAAAAACACCATAAATACCAAAAGTACTAGATGACCTTTTAAATCCTAATTTTACCAGAAAGACCAACATTTCTTTTGTAACATGAATCAAGGACAAAGATGAACCTTTGACTTCGACTGGAAAAATTTCTGAAGCAAATATGGCTGATGCATTCGTTAAACCCGATGAACATGAAACTTTGTAAATTATTAAGGCAACTAAAGGTATCCATGAAATCGAAGAGATATCAGCAACTTCTAGGTAACATTTGAAGAAGAAAAACAAGCCTATGAGTCCCAAAATTAAAGAACAGATCATGCCGGACCAAAGTACGAGAATTCTTCTACCCAAATAATCAGCTAGGGGAGCAAGTGGAATAATGCAAAAGAAAACAACAGATTCTAATACTATCGCAGCATGTTGAGGATTCAAAGAAAATCCACTGTAACTAAAAATTTCTTGCGTATATGCTACAATTGTATGAAAACCAGAACACACAACACTGAGCTTCAAAATCAGAGCTATGATCAAAGCCTTGCGATGACATCTGTTTTCAAATAACTTTTTCCAAGAAAACTCGGATCTTGTAGCTACAATTATAGCTTCTTTCATTTGCATAATTTCCACACTCAGAGTCCTTGAATCATTCATTCCCCGTAATTTTAACAAATTTTCAATTGCATCTTCTTCGCGATTGCATTTCATATAAAAATATGGAGATTCGGGCATAAAGATGAAGATGCAAATAAATACCACTGGAATTGATAAAAGAATGATATTCATGGTGTTGTATGAACAGAAAGCTCCCGAAATTACAACAATGAGAGCTCCGATGGTATTTGATATTTTTCCGAAGAACAACAATAAGCCTCGAATATTTTTCTCAGAAATTTCTGCTATGTAAATTACTTCCAGAACGTGGCCTGCACCGTAACCGATTCCACTAATTAATCTTGCTATGCAAAGAATGATTACACTTCTTGCTGTTAAAATCAAAATACATGAAATAACTTGAGTTAAGCCGAACGTCAATAATGTATATTTCCGTCCTATTCGATCAACCAATAATGGGAATAATAAATAACCAATAATTGCGCCTAAATTATAGATGGATGCTATTACGGAACCTTGATCTACTGTTACATTCGTATGCTTCTTTTGGAGAAGGGGCAAAGCTGGAGATGTCCACATTTCAGCGGCTCCAGCTCCCATGTTGTTTAGACTCACTAAAAATGTAAAAATATTTTTTTTAATGATGAATAATTGGAAGACATTCAATGATCCATATTCAAATAATTTATTACCACTGAGAGCAGCTGCAAATTGTAGTGGAATATTTCTTCTTTTTTTAATTAGTGGTTCGATTTCCAGTCTGTTCAGATGGTTCATCTAATAAAAATTAAAACGATAAGATTAAAATTATATAAATAATTGGGGAAAGTAAATGATAAAGTAAAAACAAACTTACCTTTAGTTCAATGTATAATTATTAGCAAGTACAAATTCTGAAACTAATTATCTCAGACAAACATAAAATTCATATTTTGCCTAAAATTTAATTTGTATGTCTAATAAATTTGACAAATACACTACTTTCCAACCATTTTTGTTCACTTTCGACAACAGGAGTTTTTAAATGTACAATTTGACATAAATGCAATATTTATTATAAAGTAATATTACGAAGAATCACCAACGAAAAGAAACTAAATATTTTCATTTCTTAATTTTGACGTCTAGCAATCGAGAGTCGCTTCATAACTGACTATTTTATAAAGCAAAGCAAGGGTCAATAGTTCATCGCGTGATTAAAGAATAAAAACACTAATGAGTGCTTTACAGAGTAGACAATTAAATTTTAATTAAATTTGGAGGTGAAGATTAATGACTAGTTTATCTCAACTTATAGAAACTAATCTTAACTTTTAATCAAAGTTGCCAAGAAACGATATCAAATTCCTTCAATCAATTCAATCAATTTAGGTATCATTTTATTCCGAGTTAAATTGATATCTGCAGATCCTAACTGTGTTAGGAATTAATTTTCAGTGTTCAGGTTTATATTATGTAATCAATTACTTCGAACCTATTAGTTGATCAAACCTGTTTCTTATAATACATAAATTACCTTGTATCTATCTCTACATTTCTGCAAACGGGTTTTAAGCTTGCCAAATCACTTGCCATAATTTCTAAGACCTTGAAAGAGAAAGCTGAATCAACGGCAAAATCAGTTTGAAGTAAATATGTATAAAAATATTTGTATTTACTCCAAACTCGTTCCTTTAGTTTCAGGCATGAAATAAAAAAATAAATAAAATATATTTTATATTTTATATAAAATATTTACAAACAGAGAAAAATAAAACTGGCATTTTACATTCTGTTGTGCTACATTCTGCCAGGTTTTAATGTGAGTCAGATTGTCAGCAATAAATTATCGCATAGCTATTATGTCAAAGATATTACATTCATTGCCATGTCGCAACATGAATTAACTTTACGATCTGTAATTATTATAAAGAGTAATCTTACTTTCCTTTATATCATTAATGAAGATTCCGAGTAAAATTTTTAACAGCAAATAATTTTTTTTACTCTCTCCATCTGAATTAGTAAGTATTCCGCCCGTAAGCATTTTACTATCATTTACAAACTATTCATTCATTTAGTAAGGGTAACTAAGTCAATTAGTAAGCCTTACTAAATTAATTAGTAGTTTTAAACTAATTGATATCAAAAATACTTACTAAGGTGAATTAGTAAAGGAATCGGCACTGTTTCATTATATTAACTTCATACTAATTCAGATTGCTGAGAGATAATATAAAAGGATGGTTCCTGTAATAGATAAAGAAATAAAGAAGGTCCAATTCATTTAATTTTCATTTATTACTTATTACTTATTGTAATATAATTATATTGTTAATTCAATCAATAAAAACTTCTCAATCTAATAAGAATTGAATTTCTTCCAAATTTTTTCCCTTAGTTTCGGGCATAATGTAAAAACTAATGAAAGATAATATAAGGCATGAAACAGCATACATCCAAAAGACACTGTAAATTCCAAAAGTGCTAATGGACCATTCGAATCCTAAATTGACTAAAAAGAGCAAAATTTCTCTAGAAACACTTATCAGGGCAAATGCAGCACTTTTGACTTCAACTGGAAAAAGCTCCGAGGCCAAAACATTTGATGTTGAATATATTCCCCCCATAAGTGAGATTTTGAAAACTATCAATGCAACCAAAGGCAGCCAAGAAATTGCACTAAGATCAGCAATTTTTAAAGAAAATTTCAAGAAGAAGAAAAATCCTACTACCCCCAAACTTAAAGCACATACTATGGCAGATGATAAAGTTAGCCACCTTCTTCCAACATAATCAACCAAAGGAGTAGTTGGTATAATAAATAATAATGGAATTAATGTTAAGACTATTGTTCCATATTCAGGAGCTAAAGAAAACCCACTGTAACTCAAAATTTCTTGACTATATGAGGAAACCGCTAAATATCCCGAAAAAGCTGTACTTGCTTTTACAAGTGCAACTATCAGTAAAGCCTTACGATGACGTTTATTCTCAAATAATTTTCGCATAGCATATTTTTTACTTATTTCACCTTCAATGATGGCCTCTTTCATTCTGTTGATTTCAGGTTCCAGAGCTGCTGAATCTTTAATTCCTCTTAGCTTTGATAAAATTTTCGTTGCTTCTTCTTTTCGATTTTGTTTCAAGCGAAAGTATGGAGATTCGAGCAGAAAAGGAAAAATTGCAATAAACAAGAGAGGTATTGCAAGTGAAATCAAATTCATAGTGTTGTATGAGAGAAATGCTCCAATTGTTACAACAATTAGACCACCAACATTGTAAGATATTGCTTCGAGAATTATTAAAGAACCTCTAATTTTCTTTTCTGCAATTTCAGCTATGTATATGTACCCAACAATTTCTCCAGCACAGAAACCGAGGCCACCAATTATCCTTGCTATGTAGAGAATAGTTACGCTTTTTGCAACGTAAATTAATATCAGTGAAGTTATTTGAGGTATAAAAAGTATTAGCAATGCGTACTTGCGCCCTACTCGATCGATGAAAAGGGGGTATGATACATATCCGATAATTGCACCAACATTAAAAAGTGACGCTACCCAGGAACCTTGATCCACTGTCACTGTAAATTCGGAATCACTGCTTCGTAGATAGGGTAGTGCAGGTGAGGTCCATGAATCGGCAACACCACATCCCATGAAGATTAAACTGACTGAAATGATATATTTCATACAAAAAACAATCACATCTTCCTCCTACCTGAGCGCTGTGTACTTTTATTTCATTTCGGTGAAGTTGTGTGTAGTAAAAGAGAAAGGAAACAAAGGAATTTTTAAGATAAACACATTCTTTAAGTTACTTTATTAAATTCTTCCTGTAGTGAAGAAATCTTCACATTATATAACCTCAAGCGTCATCAAAATAAGTCAGAAGACATTATATTTTCCTAAAATTCGATTAGTCAAAAATCTTGATGAAACTTTTATTCCTAACTGGTACTTTACCTATTTTTATCCTTCAGTTAATATTTTTCTTATTATCAGGCGCATATTAGGTACAAAATAATATTTTATTTGTTTTTTTAATAGTTTTTATTAATATTTACTGTATTTACCATTAAGAGCAGTAGCAAATTGCAAAATTAGACTTCCATTTATCTGCACCTCGGTTTTATTTTTACTCTTGTCAGGAACCTCAACCTCAACACCACTTTCGAAGCACGGAAACATACGTTTTAATTTCATATTGGAAAAATTTGAATCACTATTTTGACTGATCTAAATATTATGTAACGTTTCGCTCGAGATTTCAGGAGTCTTGATGTGCTCCTTTCACTGACGTGTGAACGACTGTGAAGGTGCATTGCTTGTATTGACGGCACACCTTATCTGGATACAAAACATCTGTGATGTACGTTTGAGTTCCACATTTAATACAAGATTCAACCGATTATATTCTCATTCTCATTTTACTGTCGCAAGTGTTTTAGAATTTTTTATGTTGATCAAATGTTGGATTTAGTTGAAGCTTATCTGAGTTTACTTTCTGATAAGATTTGATCATTCAAGTATCTCATTTTTAATGTAATTAAAGCAACATCACGAAAAAGATTTTTTTATAGTTGACAAATCTTTGGATCATATAATTCAAAAAAATTTATTTTAAATCATGGAAATTTTGCATAAATTTTGCAAACTATTCTGCTTTTTGATAACCCTCTTATAATCACTCTATGGAGAGGTGCAAATACAATTTGAACCCAATTCATATGAAATATGAAGTAACTTTATTTATTTACGCTATATATGAGTCATTGTCCCATATAACTTAAGTTTTCGAATTGAAATTAATTAAATTCTTATATTAATTCTTATATTAATTCTTATATTAAATCTTATATTACACGGAAAAAATTTGTTGTTGACATTTTTCTTGGCTGTCATCGAATAAAAAATGTTTTAAAAAAGTGGCATTTTTATGGCTATGTCGAGACACCGCGTCACAAAAATAAAATAAAGCGGGTATAACATAAACTCGTTTCACAAGTCATATTGAGTTATTTACAAATCTTTAGATAAATATAATAATCGGAAGTCTTCATTAAAAATAAATTAGTTTGTATAATTTTTAAATTTTCCTTGACCTATAAATCCAACTTTCTAATAAAAAATTATTTCTGTTGAATGTCTGCTAATTAATATTCAAATAAATTATATATCCTTCAGATTACTTGAAGTCCACTTTTATTTGATTTTTTTTTTGTCGTTTCTGTTTAATTTTTCCTTTTACAGGAAAAGTATAGATATTGTGGCAGCATGGAAGTGAAAGTCATGACATATATATACATATACTAATTTAAGAGTTATATGAAATTCACGTTATTGCAAATAACGTCTTTTTATAATTCGCGATTTCTGTCAGTGACTGCAAATAAAGCAAATTCTAAATTAAATATTAGCTAGTAATTAATCCTGAAGTTATAAGTCACGACCGATAATGACGCTTGAATCATTTTATCAGATACCAGTCAGTTATTTACATATATTGCATATCAGATATCTGTTTCACATTCTCCAATAATTATTATTTCCTTATTTTAATATGTAAAAAATCCTTGATTTTTCTCAAAGATTTTTGATGGTATGTAATATCACGAAAAAACTGATTGCGGTATATTATAAGTTTGTTTGTACAAAGTAAAACTTTAAAGTAATAAATCTACGTTACTGATTATATAAGATTAAGCGATCCTTTAATTTTATTCGAATTAGAAAGTAATTTCGTCTATCGACGAGGCACTTAATTAAAATTTTATAAAATAGTACATAAGGTAATTTTTGTTACATCTTTGTTAACTCAGAAACATCTGAATTTCCGCCAAAGTTTTACCCTTAGTTTCAGGCATGATAAAAAAATTAAGAAGAATTCATCATAATCTCTTATAATATTCTCGATTTATCTCAATTGCCCTCGATCAAACTCATCTTTTGCACCTCTTCATAGGAAATTAAACGTGGTCCTTTCCGGAATTTCTACATACCCATAAGGACCATAGAACAGCATGTGGCCTAATCTTACCTAATCTGTGGGTCATACAAATTAATGTTACGAGGTTCACAGCCATCAATGGGCCATCACCAGACCACGGGTGCCATTTTGGTCTTTGAAACTACCCCAACAAGATTCTCTCCCTTTCTCTCTACATACGTAGTTTATTCCCCTCTTGTCCCCCTTCTCTCTCTCTCTCTCTCTCTCTCTCTCTCTCTCTCTCTCTCTCCCACTCTCTCGAAAATTTACCTAGACGGTATTGCATTTCCAGAAACTAGGGGCTTTTAAGGGAATAATAACAACCCAAACAGAACGTCATCGGATGCTGAACGTAACCCAAGTTTAGGGCATAGTTTGGGGTGATTCTTAACGACACGGTTGTTAACTGCCTTCAGATTCGGACCCGCCACTACTGGAAATACTATTTCCATGAAGGGGCTTGCGAAAGAAGTAAAAGAACTCCAGATGAGGAAGAATGGCTAAGCAATTGGGAGCAATGTTCTTGTTAGATTCTGATAATAGACTAGAAGAACCAATAGTCGTTAAGACCTTCCCTCAATGACCTGTTTGTCTCCTTGATAATAATTGCTTGTGGATACTCAAGTCCATTTACGATTTCTCGAAAGACTTCTTTTTTGGATAAACTCGAATTTTCAAGTGTAAACTTTCTGATCTCTTTCAGTACCGTTCTGGGCCCGGCTGGACCACAACAAAATTTTTATTTGGAAAGTTCGATTTCAGTGATGGGAATAAATTAAGCTTCATGGAAATGAGTTTTTCCAAGCTATCCCTCCTAAGTGAAGTTGAAATCTACTAGCTGTTGGTAATTGCTCAGTATCCTGAATGTAATCGCAAAGATGATCGCGTATCTTACGACTTGATTGGCCGTCATTAAAGGGAATGCGTTTACGCCACCCGAGGGACTGGGATCGAGACATTACCGTGGTAGGCCTTTGGAATTAATATGAGGTCTGAAGAACGGGGTGGTCCACCCTCCTCTCAGTGAACCATTCAAAGTTTCAAATCTTACATCGGCAAGATAATGGCTGACAAATTATAACTACGATTCTCGAATACGTAATTTCTCTCTTCCAGGTATCAAACGAAACTCACAAGAATGGGGATGGAAACCCCTTGAAGGAAAAATTATCTTGTTTGATTAATTCTCATAAAATACTCATTAAAATGAAAAGCACCAGAATTAGTTTTTATTAGGGTGTGTCAAAAATGAAAAAGTATTAAAAAACCAATTGCATCTTAGAAATTCTTATACCTCTAAAGAAAAAATCAAATTTGTTGAAGGGAAAAAATTTTCGTAAAAGATAAAGCTAAAGTTGTCTTATTTTTTTTTTCTAATCCAACAATAACGGAGATATTTAGTGTTAAACTTTTAAGTGTGTTTCATCCCCGGTGTGAATAAAAAATCCAATCCATACACGGATTGGATTACATTGTTTAAGGGATTTTCTTTGTTTTAAAAAAGAACAAGAAAAAAATTAGCTGATTGAGGACTATAATGTAAAGAAATATGGCGAAGTTGATATAGGCCTCATGACAGCAGTAGACCTATCAAACCGTTACTGTGGTTGGCTGCTATGTCAGGTCCACGGAGTGAAGTAAAATGGGTTTGAAGGGTTATGGCCGGCCATCAGGGCTTATGGGGCGATTGCCACTGATAGAATCAGCGCTCTGCTTCGTGCTTTTGCTCATAATCACTTTTGGATTAATTAAATTTTACGCCAGTGCCGATAAACATTAAATTTAATGGCCCCACAGCTACGCTGGCCGTTACATCGAATAGTCAATGCGATGGTCGAACTGCATAGACATCTAGATAAAGAGGAGCCAAGCTGATTTGTATACCCGTGTCTCCATTTCTTCAAGTGGAACACGATTATTTCTTCCATAAATTAACTAAATGTCTTGAAATATAAAAAAATGATAAAAATTTAAAAGTTCTAAAAAAGTTTCAAAATATATCTTTAAAAATCCGCGAGATAAATTTATGACGCCTTGCTTTGCAAAAGGAGTGCAAAAGGGAGAAATTAATCGCTCGTAAAGTGCGCGCGGATATTAGTTGCTATTCTTTGTTAAATTCTTCTTTGAAATAGATTTAATTACAGTCTATCTTATAAAAATGTGAGAGATTTCTATAAAAGGAATTTAATTTGAAAGATGTGGGTTATGAAAAGCAGAGATATTGATCGAATTTGTTGAAATAGGAGACAGTTGGTAGTGTGGGTAAATCTGGCGAAGGCGGTAATTGAATTAATTAGCCATCTCGAGGATGCACGAAGGCATCAGGCAAACATGGCTCTTAGTCCTTTTCTCCTTAACGGACTTAATTATCAGGGAATTTTCTTCCGGCTATTTATTAGGTTTTTACTTGTAGCCCCTTACTGGGTAACAATCGCCACGTATACAGCGTTGGGTGATTAATTTGAGCGGATAGCGGTTGGACGAAACTTTAGCCGCCGGTTAGCAGGCCGCGTTTCCATGAAAGAACCAAAGCACTCTGGGTAATTAGAAACGGAGTTATATTCCACAGCGCGTCTTGTTTCAGTTTATAAACAAGGACTGTTAAATGAAGTTCTCGGGGAGCAGTGTTTTAATGCGATGCCGCAACGAGACTACGTGTATTCGGCGTTGTTCACAATATGCAGTTGCCACCGACCCGTCCGCTGCAAGTGTGCCCCAATTATCTTGTGCTTGCTCGAATCACCATTCTCTGAGCTTTCGTCGAAACCTACTTTCAAACTCAGAATTAAGATGATACGTTCGAGTTTAATCTCCAAAGTGAGAACTACTTCATCTCCCAATTAACCAAGTAATTTATCAGCGAAACAAAACTATAATATTACTATAAAATAATACATTCTCTGATGAGAATGTAAAAAGTCTTTATTTATTTGAATTTATTATATTACCAGCAGACCAACACGCGGGTGATTATTATTTTTTTTTTTACATCTTGAAGTCATTCCGAAGCCAATCACATTTGAAAACTATAATGTATGCGAGATTTTTGAAATATTTTTGGAGAGAAACCACTTTTTTAGAAAGGAATTCCAAGAGGTTTCTAGAAATTTTAAGGGAATTTGACGATTTTTAAGTGATTCTTACGAAATTCAAAAGAGCTTTAGAATTTCAAGGATTTTAGAATATTTCGTGAAATTTTAAGGAATTTATGCAATTTTAAGAGACTTTTAAGAATTCTTAGCGATTTTAAATAAAGGGATTCTAAATGTTTTGAAATTTGGAGAAATTTTAAGAGGTTTTTAAGAATTTAAAAATATTTCAAAGAATTTCAACGATTTCTAAGGTTTTCATGAAATTTTAAGGAATTTCAAAAGGTTTGTAAGAGTTTTATGGGGTTGAAAGGAATTTTAAATGTTATCCTGGAATTCCAAGGAATTTTATGATATTTTAAAAGATTTCTAAGAATTGCGAGGAATTTTATCGAATTTTATGAGATTTCTAATAATTATAAGTGATTTCAAGAGATTTTTCTGATCTTTAAAAGATTTTGTGAGAATTTTAAAGGATTTCCTGGAATTTGATCAGATTTCTAATAGCTTTAAAGAATTTAAATGTATAAAAGAATTTTAAATGTTACCGTAAAATTTCAAGAATTTTTTTAAAGTTTATCAGGGAATTTTATGGGGAGATTTCAAAAGATTTTTACGATTTTTAAAAGATTTAGTAGAATTTAAAATAGGATTTAAAAGACACATTTTTTAAGGATTTATAACGACAACGTATACGAGATTTTCGACATTTCTTTGACAACACTTTTTTAAGATAGGATTAGCAGAAATGTACCCGACGTTGTCCAAAATTTTAAATGATTTCCCAAAAAAATTTCCAATAATTAGAATTTACGCAAATTCATCATTTTTAATTATCTAGCTTCACAAGTACGTGATGCGCTTTAAACATTCTTATGAGAGAATTTTAAGACGAATGCGCTTCCTCCGTCTTCTCTGTACCTCATTCGCTGTTCGAGCTTTTGAAAGTACAATTGAGCTGAGGGAAGAGAGAGGGGGAACCGTTACCGGTGGGGTTGCAGAGGTGGGCCAAGTCTACCACAGAGAATAATGTTAATGAAATACAGATACCATCTCTATACAAGTACCTTTGCATGCACTGGAAAACAATTGTCATTCAAACCAGACCTCGTGAAAGCCAAGTTTCAAATTCAGATCAGAATTTTAAAAAAAGAAATTGATATTATCATTTGATTACATTGGAACACCGATTTTTACTCATCATTGCGAGCAAAATTCATCATTTTATTAAAAATCAGTCAAATATTTCTAGTTACTTCTATTGGACATTACTTACCCTGCTTACAATTTATACACTGAGTTTGCTAAATAACGTGTAAACTACACTTCTAGTCGATAGGGGAAGGCCAGAAAATTCCTGAAAACCTTTGGAAATCTCTTTAAATTCCATGAAAACCTTACGAAATCCTTGAAATTGATAAGAAATTCTTCTTCCTTTTGAAAGACAAAGAATCTTGGATCTCGCCACAATCCTCGCTCTTGGCTCATTGACTGATTTTTCAAAGCGGATTAATTAAGAGAGCCTAACAAAACGTTAATTAAAGCACTTGAAACCGAGTGCTATTAAAGGGTATAGGAAGAATAATTAGAGTCTGAGGATTTTTGCGCATGTGTATAACTTTGTGGAGGTATGCATGTGTTGAGGATGTCTCTAAGTGTGTGTTTCATACGTATAAAGCTAAGAAGAGAGCTTAAAACTCGAAGTGCGTCCGTGCCAGTAGGTACAACCAGTGAAGGGCGGGCAAAGCAGCCAGGCAATTTCTAACGGCTCGAAAGATATGCAAATGTATGGGGAGACCTTCGTAATACCTACCTGGCTGTACCCGGGCGCAATAATCATTAAAAACTAAACCGTGCGAGGAAACTCTCCTCAGTGCAGGGTCCTGGAAACCCTCTGGGAGGAACGCAACACTTAGACTAGAACTTAGAAACTTAACGCTTCTGCGCTTCGCGAAAAGGGAAAGGCCTCACCTAATTTCGTAGTCATGACGCATCATGCTTGGTCGTATTAACTCGAAGTAACTTAAGTAACTTCACCTCTAGTCTCATCATTCGGTTTTGATTGACTATATTTACGTGAGGAGTGAAATTATTTCAATTTTTTTGAATATTCTTTGTGGAAAGTTGAAACAAATATAACTCTCAGTTAATAGAGTGAAATGAAAAAGAGAAAGCAGATGGAAATGAACTCGATGTTCTCCACCAGAGCTTGTGAAACCTTATTATCAAAGGAATTGGAAAATAAAAGAGGAAAAGTCATATTATGAGTGAAACCATTTTGTGCATTATACTTCACCGACTTGTTTATTGAGCTCAAGAAGAGCGAAAGATTTTCTGATAAGAAAAGTAAACATGCTTTACTTAATTTATATTTTATTTACAATTTAATTGACAGATAAACCAATGTATTATCTCTTCAGATTCCATATTTTTGTAAACCTACTCAATTGCGCATAAGAATTTTATACTCCTGAAAATAACGGTTTACAAACGGAAAAATATGTCATGAGTATAAAGTAGGGTTCATTCATGAGTTGTGCAGACAATATTTTTTACACGTTACTCAACAAAGGGAGTCCACCTGGCAATTCATTGACATTACCTTCATGAGTAACCCTTTATATTTACACAATAAAATGGGAAAATGCACGTTATGACCAGACCCGAAACGAGCCGAAATTCAATAGCAACAAACTCCAGGGTATTATTCGGTAGTAAAATTTTATTTCGCAAACATTTATTGGTGTACTGCAAAGCCCAGTGCTTCTGCAGGCCGTTATTTCATAACGACAAATTATTGTTACGAGAAAAAATGGCACCGCTAGAGGCTGAGGGTGTCCCCTAAGCCTAGGCTGGCTATCGGCGACGAGTCCAAGCGATAATCTCTCCATATTTCAGCGGATTTATATCCGTAACATTGACAATATCATTGATTATTTTATTCTATATATTTTTTAAAGTATTCCATTATCTGCCTCACATAGAACCAACCAATTACAATAAAAATCACAGAATAAATTTTCCTTCACTTTATTATTTTACTTATTCGCTTAATTGGAAATACGAGATTCGTTACTATTATATGTAGTAGTAAAACCAACTAATATAAAAAATATTCCTTCACTCGAGTTAAAAAAACGTTGTAAATCACACATTTCAATATTCGATTAAAAAGAAATCCTTTTGTTTTAAATTATAACGAGATGTAATAATACAATGAAAATTCTTTGGGGTGATTATTTTCTTTTACTATCGAGGCTTACATTAGTTTATGTATGGACCTTATATGCGAATATTTGGCGTGGTCGTGTTCACTGCACCTGATCCTAGACGGCTAAATTGACGTTATAATCCGCCATAACTCAGGATTAACGAAGTTCCACGCATATATCTACATATAGGAAGGAACCGACACTTCAGACACTTCCACTTGCAAAATCATGCTTGTAAAATTGTTCAATTATAGTTCAGAAATTTATCTATTCGACGTGAGTTATTTTATATCCTAACTTTATCCGTAACCGGATTGGAAAAATGAATTTCGAACATTCCACAATTATTTTATTTAAAGTTTGAGCATAACCTTCCTTTTGCTACATATTTTAAATTTGTCTATTTTATACACTCTAATTCATTTGGTGCCTTTCATTCAATATTTTTTTGTGATTTTTGGGTCTTGTATTGTCACTTCTTTATCTTTTGCTTAAAAATCGGCGCGGGCATCTCATGTTTTAGCAATTGTATGCTATCTCTCCGAGGATCATTGCACCCCTGCGGAGCCTCTTAGGTACAGTAAACTTGAGGGGTGTATTGGGGTGGCGTGCCCCGACCGAATGAGTCTGCCAACCCCGCAGACGACAGTCGCGAATACCACTAGGCAGGATCGGTGCGCCGCTTGGTTTGTCTCATTGTTACCAACAACCCCTAAGAGAGATACAAGCGCCTTCTGCGTCTGGCGTTTATGATGCCGCCGCGAGTTAAGATCTCGTTACAAAGCCGAATAAGAGAGAAATCCATCGCATCCTCTAAAGAGAGAATCTTTTCTACTTCGGAAATTCAGATTTTCACCAGTGAATGGAAAAAAGAAGTTATTCAAAGACTATCCATCTAAAAGATTATCAAATTATGTTCGGTAGGGCTTCCTAAATTTTTTAACATTTTCCATACACCTGCAAAATTGTCGACATTTAAGATCCAGCCATAAATACAGTTTAGTTTCTGTCACAGGATTCATGAAACATGGAAAAAATCTCTTTCTCAAATACACGAATCTCTGGAATTTACAGCCTTACCTTTCGGATAAAAATGACACGTTTTAATCGGATTTGCAGACGCAGACACAGACTTGACTGAAATAAATTGTGAACACAAGAATTTGTTTGCTTTTGAATAATTCTTTAGAGGATATTTGAAAATCAATCAATTAGAATAATTTCAAATCTGTAAATTTCATGTAAACATTAGTAATAAATATTCGACATTAGTAAATAATACCGACTGTCGAAATATGAAAATAAAACAATATGCAGTGAATATTAAATATTATCTGTTAAAATATTATTAGACACTGAAAGATAAATTAAACGTGTTATTAATTCAGTTCCTCGTCTCTTCCTGTTTCAAAAATCAATTAGCAGAACTCGTATTGGTTTCAAAACGTATTGTTAATGTATACTATGATTATGAATAACTGTTTCATATTCGTTAAAATAATCAAAGAATGATTACAATTAGGTATGTATTATATCAGTAACTAAATATTACTTTTACGTTTAATTAATAAACATCAAAACCATATTCATTTATTTTACAGATAAATAATGAGAATTTGATGAATTTTATGTCGATGTGCAAATATAGCTTCATCCGACACCAAACGCTTGGAATAAGAAAAATAAAGCTTTCGAAAAGGAGGTCCTTGATGCTCTGCAAACAAATCTTCAAGCGAGTCGTGAGCTTTGCTGCTTTATCGCCTGCGAATTCAATGGATAACGGCCACTTTCGCCGGTTACGGGACTGAGGAAATGTTTCCACAACAGTTGCCTCGGATTTTCAGACATTCACGAGAGACTCGTTCTAGAGTGGAAAAATCTAGACTCAATTCTAAACTTCAAAAGCCCGAATAAACTCAAATTGTTTTCATACTTTTGTTTGGAATTCGAGGACTTCATTAACAAGAAATATTCAATTCATGCACTTGAATGTATAGAAATATAAATTTTCATACATGAATCCTTTTTTTTCCTCTCTCAGATGTTAATTTCAAAAAATCGAGAAATAGTTCAGAATCGAGAACTAATTTAAGAGAATAAATTAAGTGATTAAAAAAATTTTTTAAAACGACGGGGGAAATAAGGTAGACATAAGACAACAATTTGATGACTAATAAACTAGAAACCATTGTTTATCTAAGGAATTATTCTTTTATGTATAAAGTACTCTCAAGTATATATTATTCGCATTGTTCAGATTCAGAAAGCTCTTAAAGTCTCCTACTTAGTTTCCTGGCAAGAGCATTCTAGCTGTAAACTCCACCCAAATGATGGTAGTTAGACATTTTATCGGCGATCTTCCAGACGCGGGTGTAAGTAAATATTTCATAAAAAGATGTTCATGCTCAATAAACAAACCTACATGAACTTTAATGAAAATATATTTATATGTTTCAAAAATAAATCTTAGGACAGTGGTTGAACAAAATGTGATTTTATTGACTCGTAAAGATAGTTCAATCGCAATTGGCGACAGGGAAGTTTTAGTTCGTCATTCGGAGTCGTTGAAGCGTTCAGTTCAAATTCCTCATTCGTTTCCTGTAGGAGGTTTAGTTACCAATTTAACGTTGCTTTTTATTACATGAATCCGGAGATTCTCTTTGGTTTGACAACCCTGCATATCGGGAGGAAACACGAGGGAATAAGGACCATAAAGGAAATTATTTGCAATAATGAATTTTTCCAAGACGAATTACGTACAGCGCTTAATCATTCTCTTTGTTCCTTCGAACTCTGAAAAAGTCACGTTATAAGAAAACTTTATTCGCAAGTGATTTAATCTTAAATTGTAAATTGGCAATGCCAGCCTCGGTCTATGTGGCGTCTTATATTGTTTAGATTTTCGAAATTTTTAATAAAAAATAAAAAAAACGTTAAAATAAACGTTCAATGCAAAAAGATGAGATGGGTGGTAGGAGATTTTTCGATTTGAAGTGAACTTTAAATTAGTTTTTGTCTTTCGGTCGATTAACTTAAGAGTAAGATTGCTTCGTGCGTAGAAACCATTATTTCGAAAGGGAAATGCTGACCCTTGGACTCGACAAGTCCGATGAGGGGTGAAAGTAACTCCACGATCTTTTAGTCCGATAAAAGTAACCGCACTTGCTTACGCACACACTTCTGCTAAAGCTCTACATTCAGCGATCCTGTAAATAAATTAACATGCGTTCGATAATGTTGATCGTAACCGTTAAAAAGCCGGCGAAAGCTTTCATTGAAAAGATCAATCTCAGAAAGCAGCTTTGCAAAATTAAAATTAAAGCTTTCTCAATATCTGATATTTTCGATTAATTGAATATTCTCCTCGTAGGTAAATAAATTACGAACCGAGGTAAAATGCGGAAGAGAAAGAGTAGGAGAAATCCTGAGAATCCCCTCTGACATCAATAACCGAGAATAATACAATTGGCTTTTAGGTAATCGAGTGGTGGGGCGGTTAAAAATTAATTATCGCAATAAAAGTTAATCTTTCGAGTTTGTAAAGCGACTCCCTTCGATTTGGCGAGCCACTGCTAATCGTGGGTAATTAAAATAAAAATTATATCGAGTACGGCTGTATTTCTTCTTTTTCTCTCAGCCACTTGGTCGCGTTTTCTACTTTTGTCCTCAGCATCGCAGAGGGAGCTATTGATAAAGGATTTTTAAAAAGAATTTCTGAGAATTATTCATTTAATGTGTAAATTTGATCGTTAGATAGTAAAACAGATAAAATGTATGAATGGTGATGTATACAAAGTTTTCCAGCAGGAAGGAACGTAAGATATTAGCCGAGATTTAAAGTAACGAAGTAGCCTGTATCGTGCAATGTTTTTAATTTATCGATTGAGACGCCACTGTTCTTGAGCTGCCGCCGTTTGCGGCGCGGCTGGTTCATTAGACGCTCTTAATTAACTTGCGGTGTGCACGCGACTTTACACAATGGAGACTATATCCTGTGCAAGCTTACGCCATTCAATTACATGTTAATAATATACGCGGAGTTACATTGGCCTCATTCCAGAGGAATATTACCCATCGAATCCGCTTTCAGACTTGATCAAACCTTCGAATCCTTAATTAAAATTATCCTTGCTATGACAACAATGAATACATATTATATTTGATTCCTTTCTAACACGAGCTAATGCTATTTTTTAATTAAAAAAACGAATTCAATACATTTTTGACTAAAAAATTAAATACAAACTGTTAAAGTATGTATTTTACTAAATTTAAATTCCAGGTAGAAGTAAATCTGTTAGTTGCAATTGTAGAAAAGCAAGCATTGAAAACGATATTTTTATGATCAATTCATGTTTGTATGCAATGATGTTTGTTGAGAGCATCACAGCCCGTAGCATCAGAGTTTCTGTACCATACTCCCCTTATCCTGTCCGCTACATAAAACCATGTAATTAGCTATACACCCCTTGTTCGTATTACCCTGTCAGTAGTGTGGTGCACTTTAGAGGTACGAGTCAGGCAGAGGGAGGTGAGAGGGTACTGGGGGTATGAAGTACCCGCTAATTAATATCCCTAATTGCGTCGACCCCAGCCTACCACCAGTGCCAGGGACGTATAGCGAATCCTATTCAATGTTCGACATTTCACTTATTTCCTACCTCGAGTCAAAGAATTTTATTCCATTTATATTGCCATTAACTCTCAAATCCATTCAAATCACAAACAAAGTGTGTATCATAATACGAACTTCATAAAGAGACATTTTTAGAGAAAACGTTTCTCGAGCAAGAGAAAAATCAGTAGAAAAGGAATTTTCTGGTCAGACATAAATGCATTACATTATGTTCCAAGGTTTTAAGTCTTAATTAATAGAATTAGTTAGTTAGTAATTAGCATTTATTTCAAGTGGTGTTTTATTTAGAATAAAAAGGCAAATCAGTGGAAAGGGAAAGGTATGGTCAGACGAAACCGGAAAGTTAATGCCAGACACGCAGTATACAAAGAAATGGCATTTTTTATTAATCACTGACAACTTTTGCTAGCAATGGGTTTTTAATTTAAGAACTGAAACATATTAAGTAGAAACGGAAAGTTAAATACAGACACACTGTAAAGAGGAAAATTTTTAGTTTATGGAGAAAAAAAATGTTATGGTATGGAGAGAAACATAAGTATTTTCTTTTAGTCTTCCAGCTAAAGTATGTTTGTCTTCATGGTGAAATTGATTTTCCACAGAAAGTTTCAAGGATTAGGAGTTCTTTTTCAATAGATTTCGATTCGTTGGCAATATGTATGGGTTATAACGACGTGAAAATGATGCAAAGAGCGAGGGAAGTTTTTAACATTGGACACGAGTGTTCCTAACGTAGGCACTGAAACCCTCTGGTAGAAACCATGGTAATATATTTTAGAACCAAGGCACAGAGGTTGGTATCATACACCCTTAAGTTTTCACTTTTGTGTACGTACACATATCGGCGCAGTTCTAAGTTATGACGCTATCCTGGCAACATGTCGCAGACGTGTTCTACAAACTTTTCAATGTCGATATACACTTTCGTGCCGCCCTTTTACCAGACGTTCAAAAAGACCCTTGACGCTTATTTATTTTTTTCTCTTGAAAATAAGTAATATTTGCAATATTTTCCAGTACACATACAACCCAGGCTTTGATTTATTGTTTATTTTCTTCAAGTTGAAGTAAAACTAGAGTTCATGAAAGGCGCAATAAATAATTTGTTATTTTATAGAAAAGTTGAAGATCTTTTCTGTATATATTACTTAAAATGATGGTACTACGAGTTTTGTTTAGCAAACGAAAATAACGCTGAAACTAGTAGTAGCTGGCAACATATGCTCAGACAGGGACCGGCGCGAACGCGAGCATATATATTAAAGCGCGACACCATGGTTTTCCGGCGGGGCGGTTAACCTCACTCGTTAACCGCCCCATAACACGTTACCTCTCGGCAAATTGCGTGCACATACACGGTCCTTCCGCTATGTGTATAATAATGCTCGCAATTGAAAATTCTAAAACGCTCCTCTTCGTGATACCTCCGGTGCTTCCACGACAAGTTTATACTCAATTATGACTCAACAGTCCCTCCATTCTTAATGAAATTTTAAAGTTACATAAAATTAATTTGATCTCATCTTTCCATTTGACACATACTCGAAACAAGTTCTTTTTTTTTCAGTGCAAACAATCATTACGATTTATCGAGAGTTGGAGAAGAGAGAAAAATTGTGAAGCGCAATTTTGCGATAGGGTTAGATATTCATGTATTTAAATTTATTTATTGGTAGGATTTTTGCCCTCGATACGCCCCATTCTCATCCCAGGAAACTACCGTTAAACCTTCGGTCTCTCGACAACCCCTTCTGGGTAATTTTCTCGCTTAAAGAGATCTCGGCCAATTACACGGGACGTCCACAAGCGCTGAATTTTAATTGGAAAAGAAAAAGTACAAACTCTTCTCTCACTAAGCCCACCCAAGTCCAGAAAGTTGGATTTGTCCCGAGCGACTTTGTACTATCTCCATGAGTCGCGAGAAGTACCACCAATTGGAAGTCGAGCCCAATAGAAGTCGCAAATTTATTCGATTTATTTTAATGTGCTGAATCATTTAGGCAAATCGATGGTATTTTCTGTTCGGAGTTATTATTAGACAACCTCGAGTTGGCAAGTGGATCGTAATAAACGGGCCATCCTTATGCTTAATTGGGTTAATCTATAGAGATTAATTATCGCGAGACGCTCTGAATGGCGAATTAGCTCGGCGCTGCATTTGGCTCTACAAATTCCGCGGTTTGAGATTTTCTGATAAATCCCCGGACTACTCAGTCTCTACGCTAATTGCTGCGCGTTCGTTCTGCGCTGTTGGCTTATAACTACACGCTATTAACATTGATGCGACCCAGTAATCATTTCTGAATCAATTTTAACGACTGCAAAATTTATAAGAGCTAAATTTATAAGAGATTCTGAGAGAGGTCATGATGAGTTTTGAATATCAAAATAACTTGAATTCAAGGGATTATTCATTAGATCAAGTCTTTTATTCATCAGAATTCGAACTTTCAATACTTAGTAAATAGTTAATGAATATTTCAATAAATTTGTATCAGTTATGTTTAATTATTTCTGTATGATTATGGGAAATTAAATTACGCTATTTTTAAAATGGAGATTGATTCAATTCAAGCCTAAATTTTGGACCTTTTCTTTTGTGAATATTTTAAATATATTTTGAGAAGTAATTTCTTTAAATATATTTGATGGAGTTTCGCGCCGTTTTTAACATTCTCTGCCTCATGAAGGAACGAGTGCTGCCACGTTGCGGACAAAGCTGAGACCATCTAGCAACCCTTCGTCCTTCTCACGATTCCTTTAATCAATCTCAAGCTTCCAGCTACTATTTTCAAATAGTTTCGAATCGTGCGAGACTTTTTCCAACTTTAAGAATCTAAGAATACTTCTAATTACAATAAAATTCATTCAAGCAGTTAATTAATTGTAGAGCTAATTCAATGGGAAATTTTGCAATTTTTAAAATTTATAAGTAGACTAGCAAAAAAATATCCCCGACGTTGCCGGATATGGTCAATAATAGTCAATATGGTCACAATCAGACATCTTGAAAGGATAATAACATTTTATTTAAGGGGAAATGGAAAGTTATGACCAGACATAATTTCTTATTTTTATTTCACTTATTTATTTATTGAATCTTTATGTGTCTAGATGATTATTTTCAAGAGGGTGAAAACTTAATCTCCTCCTTAGCTTTACTGGTTCAAGAAACGACCTCCTCTATTTGAAATGCAATTCGATTAAATTTCAAATTCATGGCAAGCCCCGATCGGTACACAGTTGCGAGGAGTGTAACGTGTCTTTGGATCGAGGAGAGAAATTCTGGATGAAGGAGAGAGGAGGTTCGAAACTGCCGCAAAGAGCCATATACTATTAATGACGATATGATCGATATTAGCAAATATTTCCCGCGGGATATGTTTACCAAGCGGCGTTCCGATAACGTATTTGCGCGCCCGTTATCGGCTGTGACATTTATTCAAATGTAATATCTTGTCTGGCGAAGATTACCTGCCGCGGAAAATGCGTCCCACCGGTCTCTATTTTTTTTCTCACAAATAGGGGTGGAGAAACATATTAAAACTTTCGAAACTACGCACCGTTTCGAACCAAAGAACTCCAAAAAATCCCAATTTCACCAGTACTCGATCCACAAATCACTTTTAGACTTCGTAAAATGAATTTGGAAAAGTGAAATGGAAGCCAGATGCTCTTTATTTAGTATTTGATTCATTTAAGACTATACTAATTCCTTCATTTGTCAACCGTGAAATGATAAAAGAAATAAAAAAAAAATGTTAAACGTGATATACTTCAGAGTCTTGGAAAGGTAAAATATAAAAAAGGGAGTAAAAAAGTCGTTGGTTCTCTAGAGTTCGGTTTCTGTTCATTTCTCTTCCATTCTTTTCGCAATAGTCCGGCCAAGATGTCGCTTTTAGTGTGGTCTTCAAAAAGTTCTCAAGCCACTCGACACAAGCTGTTTCTGCTCTCGCGCCTTTCCAATTTCTTAAAGAGCCACGACAATTTATGGGAGGCGTGTTCATAAACTACGCTCGTCGTCACCGAGACCAGTACCCACTCCAGCGAAACACCTTGCTTCAACTTGTCCCCCTATTCGGCTCTATTCCTGCTTCTCCAACCCCTTTCGAACTCTACTTCGTAAGTCCTGTGAAAACTAACCCTTAGTCTCTTGTGCGAGTTCTTAAAAAGTTACGCTCGGATCGTGTTTCTCGATACTTATTAGCTTTCTTAGGTCTGCACGTAGAGGGAGATCTACAGGCGAGGAAAAGTAAAACTTTAGTAATATGTACGTGCGTAGGTGCATTCATAAATATAGACTGAGACGAACTGTCGAGGAATCGAAGTAAACATATTGAAAATAAATGAGTAAGAAATAAATAGAGCCCCTCTTAGTCGTAAAACAAGACTTTATTATGAAATTTCTTAAGATATTTTTTAAAATCCTTGAAATTTCTTGAAATTTTTGAAAATTCCAAGAAATACCTTGAAATATTTTTTTTCTAGTCATGTTCACCAAAATTTTTAGTTAACATAACTTCCATTCGCCTTTAGCTCATACAGCAAACTTCACACTTTGTAACTGTCTACTTTCCACACTTGTTGCACAATACTGTATTTCCAAAGCATTCTACTCCAAGTACAGTGAAGATTAACTCTAAAAAAGTTCGAGCTGTTTTCTTCGCAAATTTTGAATATGTACTGTAAATTCCAAGCTCTAAATACATAATTCGGTAACAAAAAATAAAAAAAATAAAAAATAAAGCGAAATTTGAGATTGTAAATATTTTTTTCCCCTGACACGTACAGTTTAAAACGTTTGTAGGGGAAGTTTAAAAAAAATAGATGATCATGCACGCATCGCGATGGACGTTTGTGATTGTAGGTGATTATATCGCGTTCATATGGATGCGGTGGAAAGAGGAAATGGATGATTTAGCACCCCGCCTTGCGGCGATCCCTAGGCGAGTTCAACCAGCCGATCGCCTCTGCACTCAACGCGGTTCGCGTTCAATGTTTACCGCAATTATTAAATGTAAACTCATATTTCGTAATTGTCAAATATTGGGAGCTCGATCGAGCCTCCCTCACTTCATGCAATCCGCGAGTATTTTAGCACTCCACATCGTTACCAACTCTTTTTACTTTTATAATATAATTTACTCTTAGGAAGATTCTTCTAACAACATAAGTTACGTAATTTTTTACGGTAAATATTATTTAATAGACATTAAGATAGTTCTCTCGCGCGAAATTAGTCAGAAAGGTTGAAATTCCCAATCAAATAAATTCGGATACAAATTCCTAAATTTTAATCCGAAATTTTAATCCGAAACTTTTAACAGGGTTACTTTCAGATGCTTTAGATTGGTAGGGATGCTGTAAGGGTTGGAGGATGAATTTTAAAACAATAACGAGATGTTTAATATGAGCTTGACGGTCATCCAGGCGACGATGTCTCTGATGAGTTGAAGGGGGTATGGCCGTACACCGGGTGGCGTCAGCTTGTGTAACTATCGGTAATTAATCAGAATCATCCCCGTATATCGTGTCCACGATGGTGAGAGGGATCGTTAACCAGTGACGTCACGCTCGTGGCGACATCTGGCCGGGCACTAGCCGGATACAGGCATCGGAGACTGGACACTGGACACTGGATACAGAACACTAACTCCGGATCAAAATTACCCTTGCGCTTATAGAAGGGGTGCCGGCTGGTTAAAATTAATTTTCCATTCGGCACGTTTCATCGCTTTCCTTCCACTACTCACGTTTCTTGTCTGAACCCCATCTCGACCTTTGAGAACCAGATCCTTCTGAAAATCTCAATATATGTATAGGAATTTATTCATAGATAAAGAATACATTGTAAATTTTTTCGGGAATTTTTCGTAAGATTCTTGGAATACTAAATTCCCCAAACTTTCTGGAATTACACAGAAAATCAAAAATTTTTGGAACAATTCACAATATTTAGTAGGTATTTTTTAATTTAGAAAGATTTAGGAAATATTTCCTAACTTTTTTTAAAAAAATTACCAAAAGATTTTGGAAGATTCCCTAGAAAGGTACTCTTCAAAATTTCCTTTTTAAGAAATTTTCACAAAATTTTTATTACATTCCTAAGTGTTTTAAGGATCAAGCATTTATTCATCAGAACATAGAAGACCATTGTTCAAAAACTCGATATAAAAATTTTTAAGCGAAAGCTTTGTTATTTATTAGTATATGGAATATTTTTCGCAGTTTATATTACTATATCAATCCCTCCACATCGAGAATATCGACGACAATTTTTCAAATTTACTGAGTACTTCAGTACTCTAAAGAACTCTGCAATTATTTCAAAACAGTTTCCCAACGAAATTTATAGCCTCTTAAAGACGATCGTCCTTTCTCTGATTTATAGCTCAATATTTTTTAGTTCATTTTAAAGTAAAAAGTTTTCACACTTTATGAAGGGATGGGATTGCTTGAAATATTCACTTTTTAATCGATTACGCAATAAAAGTGAATACAAAGTAAGCTCTATATTTGCATTTGAGGAAAAAACTGTAAAATTTGATAGAATTCTCTCTTCGATGAATTTATTGAAAAAAATATTTATTTATTGAAAATCACTTGGTGATCGTTTGAAGCCCACATCTCCGATATTTCATTTCCAATCTCATATTGGAATATCTGTGCGATAAACAGCGGATGTCGCACGATCACGAAGTCCAGAATGGATTAAAGCAAATCCAAACGATCCAATTTAATTGAGCGATTAACGGCTAAATAGCCCCTTCTAAAACAAATGGTTCGGGGTGTCCGGCTCGTTGGAAAATATAATTCAAAGATATTTATGGCTGGATTACCACTGGAATTGGGTATCTAATATACACGTCCCGTCCATCCGCTCTGTCTGGAAATCATCTGACCACTATTTCGAAAATTTTATCATCCCTATAAATTACGTTCACGAAAAAGCTTTATCTAAAATGGTATATTACAATTTATGACCAGAAGAATTTTTGTTCAATTTTTTATTGTTTAAATTATTTGTAAATCTTTGGGAGGCGAGAGTCAATAAATCTTCTGTTGGTGAGATGAAGTATCAATAGCAAGTGATGGTTACATAAAAGAGATTCAAGAGAATTGCTGCCAAAATAACAAGACTATATATCCATTTTAATCAAATTGTTGTTTTTATGGATTCTGGAATTTCATTTTAATTATAGTTAATAAAATATGAGCCTTTGTACTCAATTTTCATTATAGTTATCAAATAATCATTTATTAGAGGCTGTAATTAAAATTTTCGCTCTGAACACATATTTTATGCATTAATTTAGCAATTTTATTTTCCAGCCTGCAAAATTTTATATAGAATTTGTTTCCTATAACATTAAATTTTAATTTGTTTTTTGATTACGGACATATTCGGTTTATTATTAAAAGCACTGCATTTAAAAATATTATACTACATCATAAATAATTATTCATTTTTTAAAAGGTGTTTCACTCCAGAGAATATATCTAATTTCAGTAGTTCAAGTCAAGCTCACGTCAGACAAGAAATGATTCTTTATATCGTATAAAAAAAATCAGCATCCTTTAAGTTGGATAATCTTCCAAATGTCTATGATTTGAATTCAATATTAACATATTATATTTCCTTTGTATAATTAATCCATTTTAAAAAAATTTTTAATTACTTCAAATAAGGAGAAAATTAAACATTTCAGTTCCCGGAATTTTCATCCAATAAAAAGGATATATTTTAGTGAAGTTGTAAAATTACATTTTTTATTATCTTATCGTTTACAAAAACTCCCCCACCCCTGTTTTGCAGAGAATCTTAGTAACCCTCACTGAAGGGGTAGTTTGTAGACCGAAGGAGTTGAAAAAATCTCAGAGACGGAGAAGAAAGGTGTGACCTCGAGAGAAAGCGGCGAGTGAAAGGGGTGAAGGGGGTAATTGTCCCTATCCTCGGAAGGTGGCCACCACCAAGACGTGCCCCTACGTGGGGGGTATCCTATCATCTCCCTGAGCTTATTCCAGCCTGCGGGCATAAACCACACCCACAAGCGTGCGCAGGCTCCTCCCATTGGCCAATCACCTCTTGTAAGCTTGAAAGCTCGTCACAGCTGGCGAGCTTGCGAATCGCTTCGAACCCCACCGACAAACACCACGTGCCACGCGTCCGGGGTGCACGTGTTTCGCGGAGCTTCCGAGAATCGAAGCTTTCACAACCTTACGAGCTTTCATGCTTCTCGAGCTGCGGACAAGCTCCTTAACGCGTTTAGTACGAAAAGGGAAGGGGGAACCGGTATCGAGCTTTCGTCAAGGAAGCTTTGAAAAGCTTCAAGCCCAAAGGGCTCCAAGGGTTAACCAGGGGTGGGGAGAAGACCGACGCCCTGGGGACGATGAGCTTTCTAAAAATCGAGCTTGCCAGGATGCAGTGACTTCACTGTAAGTAGGAGGAGGCCATGAGCTTTTAGAAAGTGCTTTTATTTATTTTTTATTCCACAGTAGAATGGGGATAAATATTTTCTTTAGAAATAATCGTGGAGGGTTGAAATAAATTTTTTTTTTTTTAATTTAAGTTTGTTTTTGAATGTAAAAAATGTACATCACAAACTAGAGGTAGTAGTTAAATTCCATGATGTTTTTAATAGAATATGAATGGTATTTTTTAACTTTGAAGGCGTAACGTTTTTATTGAGTTGATTCTTTAGGAATATAGATTTTTTTGAAAAAAAATTATGCATTATAAATTAGTGATGAAAATGCGGTCGAAGCTAGGTTGGTGGGACCTCCTCGTTTCACCCTACTGCCACTTATCACGGGGGTGGCCGATATTCAACAGTTGGTCCTTCTTTTATCTTTCAGCTCACCCCCGACGCAACACCCTACTCACCACTTCAGACTCTTAAAGTGTTGCTTTTACAAACACTCGAACCGTGTTACTTTATTAGCTGTTTCTTTTTTCCGAAAAGACAAGTCTCTAGATTTTAACATTTTCTTTAAAATTTTTAAGAGATAAAAAGCACTACTAATACAATTACAAAGTGAAATTTCTGATCATGGAATTATCGTGTAATAAAAGGTAATTTTATTTTAATCGTGCTAATTTACATTATTTTGAAAGCGCGTATATATTACTATGTATTATTATGTTTGTATAACGAGGGTAGTTAATCATGAAATATGAGGTTTGTAAAATAACATTAATTATTCATGATGTTTCAAAGCGTGCACTGAGTGGAGAAACATTCATAAAAAAAACACACACCTTCTCTTCTGTACATATAATACATTAAAAAGGCTGCATAAACTATTTTCGTTCAAATGAAATTAATATTACGTCTCATAAATGCTAATTCAAACTAAAATTATGATAAACCGAGTTTTAAATTCTTCGAATGAGCAGAATAAATATTAGTTTATCACATTTATAGTTTATAAAAGAAAATTATAAGTTAAAACGTTAATCTCTTAAACTTTCTATGCCTGTGTCGTGACTGAAAACATAGAGAAATCGAATTCGCGAACGTATCGATGTAAAAGCAATAAAATCGACCTATCGAAGGTAGAAAGAGGGTGAAAAGAGTTGAGAGAGAGGCATTTTCATGAAACGTTGGAAGAATTCGCCAGAACCAGCGGCCATAGGTGTAACATATTTATGTTGTGAACCGGCAGAGTGTGGGCAATAAATAGTGGCTGCTGCGGGGTGAGTGGGGCGGGGGGGAGAAAGCATGGGGCAAGAGCGATTACGCTTACACTACCCAGCCTCAAAACTCACCCCCTTTCCCCTTTCAACTATACCACGTCTAGCGTGATGGCAGAACAACCCTATTCGTTTGTTTCCTCTCCGTTTGGAGGTAACCACCTATATTCACGTACTGCAATCGTATAAGCAAAGCTATGCAATATCGGTGTTGGAAATATTGACCCAACGACCATTCATATGGCAAAAATCTTGTCGTACACTTTCCTCATTTTAATTATTGCACCAGCAAACGTAATTTTTTTATTTTAAGTAATTATCTCAGAGTATCAATATATAATCCCCCAATGACGTAGGATGAAAAGTCCCCCAAGCTTGTAAACTTATCCGGAATCTCTAGAAAATTTTTTAAAGTATTTTATTTTGACAAACTTTAGATTAAAACCAAACAATTTTCTAATAATTATCCAGCAGTTCTAGAAAGTCTCTAAAGTGATTACCAGTGGTGCCAAAAAGTTCGAGTTATGAATTTGACCGATTTTTATGGTTACGGTCGCTAGACTTTGGGTATGCGGAAAATTCGAGTTCGAGGACCCTTCTGCATTCCGCGATGTTAACAGAGGGAATGCTCGACGTTGATCGCATCATGTTGGCTACCCTGGTAGTCTAATGATGCATATCTCAGTCCGTTATGTCTCGACGCGATCAGAGCGGGGATCGTAGGCCCCGGAATAGGTATGGTTGCAATGAGGTTGAGAGCTTGTGGTTGAATGCCAACCTAACCATGTCTAACACACGTTACTTGCTGGCTTGCTGGCCATGGCGGTGCTAGATACAATTGCCTATAGAATCCGAGTAATGCGGCTCAAGAGTCACTGAGCTACCAATCCAGAATGACGGGACCGATCCATCGGCTTCCTATAACAAAATTACTAAAATTACAACAGCTTAACCCAGGGGATCAAACTATATGTTCCATTTCCTGATTTCTTCTTTCCACCCCCCTCCCCCTTTACAAATCCATTTTTCCCTTCCACTTTTCAAATTCCTTTTTTCCACCCCTTTTGTCAGTTTATAAACTAGTCAGTTTGGTAAACTTTAATAAAGTAAAGTGAAATTCTCATATGAATAGCCAAGATAAACTTTAAAAGATTTAGACTGTCATTATGAATTTTTAAACTTCATCGTCAGGGAGTTGATTACGTAACTTTCTTCATTTATTTTTACTTCCGTTTCACTGAAAGACAATTGAAAGGATAGATAGAGAAACAGTTATATTTTCCAGTGAAGGTGAAGTGGAAAATTGAAGAAGTTACATAATTCACCTTCAGCATAATATTATAATTGTTTTAATCATTCCTCGGTACGAATACTATATGCTAGAACAAATGTAGATTAACAGACGATTTTAATGATTAGAAAATTTTCCTCGCGGTAATAAATTCGAACTCTACTTTTTTCTGCACATTCGTTTGTTGTAAATAAATTTCAGAGAAACATCACGCAGGATTCCACGTGTGTTTGAGTGCTTTACAGAGCCCCCGCGAATTCCCAGTACGCGTCATGCATACCGCGAGCGAGATTGCGCAAAAATCAGACAAAACGAATACAACTAATTTAACTTTGTTCAAACAATTAATTCAGAGCATTTCATTTAATTGTTCAGCTCACCAGGGTTTGCACTTCTATTTGTAGTATGCACCCGTTTACACGAATGTCGAGTTCTCAAAAGAGGAGTAAAAAAACAAATGAAATAAAAGAGCAAAGGAATGATTATATTTCCGAGCTTTTAGTTTCCAGATGTTAAATAATTTGTTTTATTATTTATTCATTTAAACAAGTGGGGAAGGAATACTTGCATGACTATCAATAAGTTTGCATCATTTTTGTTGCATAACTCGTATAACTCTACTACTGAAAAGCAAAGATTGATCTAATCCTAAAAGCAAACATTGGGTAGCTTTTGATAATTCACTAGTTGGTACGATTCCAAAAGCGTTTAGGTACAAACACACGATGAATAATTTGTCGATGTAAATGTGTAAGTAAACGGATCTTGTATACATGCTCGATGGGGAACATTGAACAAACTCTTGGAGGTAAAATAGTGGAGGGTGAGAGGGTTGGAAATTGAGGTAGAGGTATAGGTAATTAATAGCAAACCCGTATAAATCAGATACATCCTGGATTCACGTTTGCTAGCAACCTCCGAAGCGGGATTGTGCCCAGAGGGGCGGTTACTAATTTTTCGCTAATTTTTCAAACGGCCGCCATAATGGTCCCGGCTAATTACTGATTTTTATCTCTTCGCCACAAGGTCCGCGAGGATTCGGTGCGGGGTGTTGGCTCGGGGAGGGGATGTAATTATTAACCCGCACGCCACACCGATTCACAAACTAACGCGATCCTTCCAGCGATTTTAACCCTACGTGTATGCGATCAAATTGCATAGGTTGGAAATAGGAATCTGGAAAGGGGTTTGGAAAGTATGCTGGATAAAAAAGGGTATTGTAAAAAAATCGTTGTTTTTCACTATATGAATCAATACTTTTTCCCCCTTTTTGGCTTTCGACTTCCTTGGGATTGTCGTTGAAATATAATAGATATAGTCAATGTCACGAGCTGAGTAAAGCTTTCGAAGCCAGTTCAAGAAGAGGTGGTGTTCTGCAAACTATGCTTGCGAAAAGTTTAACACAACTTCATAATATCGCATCGGTGTTCCGAGAGAGAATTAAGGGAGAGAGAAGGGACTCGAAGTAGTTGGTGCCGAGAATTTGTTCTAGCGTGAGCTTACATCGGTTACGTTAAGTACATAGGTGTCTGGGCGTAGTTAACTGTATCTACGAGAAAACGCCCTCTCTCTTAGTTGAGTCGTTCCCTCACAAAGATAAGAAATTTAACATCCCTACTTTGCCTTTTCAAATTATTCATCCTATTATGTAAATATAGACTTTAAAAATAATTTACTATAATCACCCTCCTGTGAATTGATATATAAATTTACATTGTACTTCCAATTCAAAGATTTGAATGCAATAGGAGGGAATGTTATTTCTAAAAGAGGTTTGGAGTACTTCATAGGAAAAATTTTGTTTATTTTCATATGTTTTAGTAGTCCTGGTACGTTTCAGCAGGTAAATGGTGCCCACGTTACGAATTCTTGGCATGGTGGCTGAGTCGCTGCAGGCACAAACTAAACTTATGGTTCAACTTTGTGGGGAAAAAGGGGGGTTAACAACATTACAACATTATTAGATTTACCGCAAGCACCTACCCCGAGGCTCCAGTGCACATTACACACATATTCCGAAGTATAAGTTTACCCCAAGCGCTCCCGTTACCCCTACTTTCCTACTTTGCACAGAACGTTATAGACTATTAGATTATGCGCGGCTGCCTTTCGACACACTTTATTTAATGTTCTGTGATTAAAGTCATAAACAATTTGTCAGTTACCACATTTAAGAAAGATAATTTTTGGGGATATGATATGAGAAACTGTATTAGTTTAGATTACATTTCTAGAAGTAAATTTCGTGTTTGGAATCGAATGTGAAATTCTGGAAAGCAGGGTGTCGTAGATGCTGAGGTTGTAGGTCATTTGTTTCACACAGTGACAAATGCAGCGAGTGCAATGGAAATTTTGCTCCGCTAACGCGTTACTATTGAGTAGCTTCCCTTAAGATAAGGGTGACTTCACCCCGTCCCTCATACGTTTCCACTATCTGACGCTAAACGGCACCGTTGCTCGTGGCTTCCCACGTAAAAGGGATGGCCGACACAGGACGGTCCTACATAATACTCCGGCACATTACTGTCGAAACCCACGAGATAACCAGAATTTAGAATGGCGAGACAGAATTTTTGTAGAATTCGGAAAGATACGTGAAAAATCCCGAACGCCGTTGTCCAAGATTTATTCCTGACGGGTTACTCGTCCTGCAACATCGTTGTTCTTCCCGTAATTTTCTTCCTGATTTATTTCCCCAACCACCTTATAAAAAGAGGTGTATTTTTAACAATTACTATGAAAACTGGTAAAAAAAAAGTATTCTATTGTTTTGTAAAAAAAAATATTCTATATACTCTGAATAACATTTTTTTTCACTAATGAATACTTTCTTTCAATAATCTGTGGAAAAGAAGGTGACGAAAGAATATGATTCTGAGATCATGAAAGCGAAACGACAATAATGCTTTGTGAATTCCTCATCCCCTGGTCTCATTTAAGGCTAACTGTCCACAACGGGGGTGCAAACTGCCCTTATCTGTGGAGGTTTATGCCTATGCCTTATCTAACCACCCCGACCGCTTCATGCTTACTAACAACTATAGGTACACTTTCAGTCATCCTCCTTTCTCCAACGGACCTTTCATATTTTCGAGGTGCGGAAAGCATTGAGGAATTTGATGTAAGTTGAAGCAAAGATAAACATTCTCCAGAAAATTACTGAGAAAATTTTTTTGGTATTTCATTTTACGGTACCGCCAATCGTAATTATGAAACACATTGTACATTTAAAAAAAATTTTTTTACGAATAGAGACTACGACGTTGTAAGAGGGGGTGGAAAAATTATTATTTAGAAGCAGAATGAAAAAGAGGGGAACAAAAAGGAGGTAGGAAAAGAGGTAGGAAAGAGGATTTTGCAAAAGTGGTTTGTGAAACTGGGTCTTGAAAAGGGGTTGGAAAGAAGGGTTTAAAAATGTGGATTTTCACTAAATTTGCATTCTAAACTTAAATGAATTTAATCTCGTAACTTGCTGATGTATAAAAATAATTCAATGCCTCAAAATTCTCTTTACCTAGATTCAATCGGCAAAACTCCAAGCCTATTGTGACTTATTTCTAGAAAAAAATCAATTGCGATCTCGAAATGGGATCGTATTAAATAAAATCGGAAACCCGCAGCGGTTTCTTATCAGCGACTATTTCCACGACAGTACCCGATCTCATCTCTTGTGTTCTATAAGGATGTTGCGGTGAAAACAAAGACGTTATTCGCCCTCGTATCTCGGGGTTGTAAAATAACCGATGAACGAGACGAGGGCGGTTTCTTCGGGAGATCGAGGGGGTGGTAATAAATGAGATAAGCTCCGGATGAATTCCTGCTGGGTAAAGACATTATCGATGTGTTTCCTTCAAACGATCCAAGCACAACTTTTACCACCCCCATCTCTTCTACCGTCCCTTTAGTTTTTCGACCCTTTCTTCCTTTCTCCTCCTGTTTTTTCTTCCCTTTTAATAGTCTAGTTATTGAATCATAGAAAATGTTACATCATATTTAAAAATAATAATCTTATGAATATATTTAAAACAAAATTGTAACGATTTAAAATTTAAAATTTAAAATTTTTAATTTTTAATTTTTAATTGTCTTCCTTCTTGTCTATTTCCTTCCCCTTTTTTCTCGTAATGCCCTTCAGTCTCTTGTTCCTCCTGTTGCGAATTAAACTCGAACTCTGGTTGAAATGCACCGGAAATAGCTGTGCATTGTGAACAGGCGATTCCGCGTCGTTTACGATTTTCCACGGTATCGAGCGATACAACCGACATGGTGGTATATCGAACTAATTGGAAGTCTTAATAGCACTCGATATGTAATAACGCAGAGCTCACGGTGCTCGTGTGCACGTGTATGCATCATATCGACCGGAATTCGAAACCATGAACCATCGGCCTCGACCGGCCCTCACTCACTAACCGCTCAATGGCGAATAAACAAACGGGATTGATTTGATTTCATTCATTAATTCCAAGTGACTTGCTTCAAGTTTATTTCCGTTATATTTTCTACTCAGTGTAATATCTCTTTGGTGAAGAGTCTGGTTGTATATTGCGATATGATACAAAATTTTCACGATTTTGTACACACTGAAAAAATAGTTGGTTGTCGACTACTATTAAAGTAGTATGGCCAACTACTTTAACATAACTACTTTAACTACTGTAACATATTTCGCTGCCATTTCAATTATTGGGGCTACTACTTTTATCTAATTTAACTTGTTAAATTTATTTCATGAATAATTAAAATGATTTAATGATTTTTGTGAAAATCATTCTCGTTATTAAGTATTAAATTATTTTACTTAAGTATGTATTTTTAATAATCTATACAATATCGAAATATTTCAAAGAAGCTTTCGACCATGTAGCATGAATACTTGAAGATGACTGTCAATTTTTTATATTTTATTCAGGAATCTGAGAATCGTGGACTTCCTGAAAGGGCATTTTATTGACGTACCTTCGTACCTTGATTTAATATAAAAGCACAAAGCACCACCTTTGACAGGTAAATCCCAAGTATTCGTCTCAGTTGCTTCCAATGAAACTTTCTCTCCATCGTATATTTTTCTCAGCCTTTACTATGATACACAAAATACTTATTAAATTTCCAACTTTCATTATTTATCCTTTCATTATTTACGGGAGAAATCTTTTTCGACATTTTAAAATACGTAAGAGATAAAATATGTATTTTATCAAATTCTACAACGCAATTTTTGCCACTTTTCACCATGATATTTGTAAATAGCGTACAAAAATACGTAGATATACTACACCCATTTATAATTTACAAAAAAAACATATTTTGTTTTACAAATAGAGTTGATACGTTCGCAGAAGTGAAAAATTGGAAGACAGTAACTGAGTCACATCCTATCTCTCTGTTTAATATCCGCTTAACCATGAGGACGGTTCTTTGATCTCTTTATTACATTTTCACGGACGATTACATTGGCCAGCCGCTGGCGATCTAGATTTTCCGGGAAACGATATTTTCCTTGTTTCAAGAAACTTCTTTCCTTTCAAACCCCCCTATTTCCTTTCTTTCCTCTTTTCGTTGGACTTAGTCATGTCAGTGAGAGTTTCAGCTACAGTTGGAGTAACGAAGTTGTTTGGCTTCGAAGGAAGATATTGTTCTTGTTTGGAGCGAGTTAACTCGAGTTACTCGCTGCTGGTCTTACTCGCTCCTAATTAGGTTTAAGAGATTATAGAATTGTTTCGCAAAGTCGATTACGAGATTGCAATGTTACCAAAGGGAGACTGCTGAGTGAGCATTGATTTCACGGTACGACGCTTCAAACAACTACAAAAACTTCATATCCTTGAAAAAGAGCAGTCTCTTATTCTTTTCATATTTTACAATTGTTTTATTTTTAATATTAATGTTTTATTTATACCTAATACTAGCTAACCAACACGCGAGCGATTATTTTGTTAAACACTTCTTAAAAACCCTGTCTTGAAACCACTGAAACAAATAGACGGAAAAATAAAATAAAATGGACCTGTTATATGTATTCTCTCAAATACTCAAATCCTTAACGAATCTTCATAAATCTACCCCAACACTCGTGTAACAAAACGCATGACCGATCTATTTCCGGGACTAACTGATCGATTAATCAACTTCGATAATCAGAAAAAAGAAAGTTGGAGGAAAATCTGAATCGGCCGTCCACACTTTACCCCTTTTACCCCTTTAGTCGGACTGCAGTGTTTAATAACCCAGGCAGCGGCTCAGGGGATGCATGGGTGATGGGGTTAATGGTGAGGGGCTCGGGGGTCGGAGGGTTGCACATGAGCGATCGCCACGCACGGCGTGTAGCACTCGCCGTGGCGGCGGCATTTACGTTAATTAAATTTCCCCAACCCTTGGACCCCC
>CAJFCO010000077.1:2059636-2133321 GCA_904066015.1 Synergus gifuensis
GCTGAATGAATTTTAAATAAAATATAGTTGATTTTTCAACCAAATAGTTGAATATTCAATCAAAAGTAGTTGAATTTTCAATCACAGTAAATGAAAAATGGTTGAATTTTCAATATATTTCTAACAGTGTAGGAATGCTAAGAATAGTATCAAAACCCTGAGAACGGATAATTAATTTGATGTGGATTGGTTGCTTTGATTTTTGTCTGTTTTGACAGCTTTAAGGAATATTCTCTTATCATATAGAGAAATATGACAAAATTAGTATCCAATTGTTTTATAAACGAAAAATAGGAATCAAGGTATTAAATTATATTATAAGATTAAAAACATGCCGTCGAAGTTATTATTTTTATTTAGTAGACACAGAAATGCACTACAATAATGACACAATTGAAAATTTTTGGAAGAAAATATAATGGTTGCAGACCCATTTTTCAATTTTTATATTATATTATATATATATATATATTTTTTAGCGAGGTTTGCAGTATCCAGCAACCCATCCAGGTTCTTTATGACAGTATCCTGAGCAACAGCTGCCTTGACTTCCATCGGGTTGACAGCCATCTCTATTCTTAATACAGGCATAAGCAGGTGCCGCGAACATCATAATAATTGAAGCAATCATCAAAAATGCCAAGATGGAGGATTTTAAATTGGCCATTTTTTTATGACTATAAAAAATAATAAAACATATTTATTGATTGTAGATACTATTGCATTTTCTCTGATAAAAATGAACTATTGAAATTTGAACAGTAAAATTGCCAAAACGAAGAATATTTTCCGAAAAGCTTTTAAAACATCTTTTAAATTTTATAAGTGTAAATTTAAACTAGCTGTGAAGTTGTATCAACTTTTGTGCTCATTCAATGAGTACTTTGCTTCCTGTAAGCAAATATGATTTGCTTCCTCATGGAGGAAGCATTAAGTATTCTTTACATCAGCATTAAATTTTGATTATTTGAGAAGTTATATTCGAAAAATTAATTTTCGAAAATTACAATAAAGCACAACTTTCTTATTTTTCAATGAAATGCATTAATCTTATAGGTCAATCGATTCGTCTTGACGCAAGGAACCTTTATTTTCTGTAGGTCAGCTTCGAATTTTGAATATTATAGAAGTTATAGTTGAAAAACTAATTTTTCAAAATTAAATGGAACCATAACTTTTTTATTTTTCAATGAAATGAAATAATATTATAGACCAATCGATTCGTTTCGATACAAGGAACATTTATTTTCCTTACGTCAAGTCAAAATTTTGATTATTTGAAAAGTTATAGTCAAAACATTAATTTTTGAAAATACAATTAACCATAACATCCTTATTTTTTAATGAAATGCATTAATCATATAGTTCAATCGATTCGTCTTGACAGGAGGAATTTTTAATTTCCTTACACGAGCTTTGAATTTTGATTATTTGAGAAGTTATAGTAGAAAAATCAATTTTTAAAAAATTTTAAAAGTACATAAAACTTGTAACACACACATACGCACACACACGCGGACAATTTTTCAGGACATCATACTAGATATAGTCCAATTAAAATTTATCGAAAAAAACCTTTTTTTAGAAAATGGATTTTGTCACGACTACAAAGCTTCCTCTATGAGGAAGCAAAAACATATAACTGCTTAAAGACGATATTAAGATTAATAAAAATTGAGAGTACTTACATTAGTAGCAAGACGAATGATCGAAGAACAATCGAAGAAGGTATGGATGACCAAGAGACGCAAATTACCTTTTAAAGCGACTCTATCGCAAGATCTGGTTGATACAAATGCAAAAAATAGGTCAATATTATTATTTACCAAACGCATGTTATCAAATTTAATCTTAGGAGGAAAAAGTGTATTTTAAGGAACACAAAATTTATGACTGATTTTATCTGAACAGGAAAAAAATTACATAATTGATTAGGTTAACTTATCTCTGTCATCAATCCCGTTTTTTTTGCTACTAATATAAAGTACCCTCAAGTTTTATTAATCTCAAGGGGTAACATCTATGTAGAACACTGTTTTTGAAGGTCATTTTTGAGATTTTTTTCTAAAGAGATATAATATTTCGGGCAAAATCTAAGAAGACAAGTTTATTATATATATTATAGAGTACATAAATTAATTTTTTTGAAGTGTTCAAAAACAAAATGGCGCCTGTATAGGATCAAGAGTACAGCAACTTTTTTTACAGAGGCCTCCACGGCCACCAACTTTTTGTCGCCAATATTTCTCTGAAATAAGAAAATCAAATTTTTTTTAAAGATGGAGTGAAAAGCTAAGGCATCACGTAGGATTTTTCAAAAATATCAATTTTTCACAAAATTGTGCATGTTTGAAAAAAAATTTTTTTTCTTCAAAAAAAATCGCCGAAAAACTTTTATAAAAAAAAAGTTTTCATTTTATCGAAAAAATCCTACGTGATGCGTTGGAAAATAATGTTTTACAGATCCTGTCAAAATTTCAAGTTAATTGGATAAAAACTGACGAAATAATCGTGGTGGCCGGTTAGAAAAAAGCGGTTTCGAGAAAAACGCGTTTAAAGTTTAAAAACTGCAAAAGTACTATACGATTCAAAGGCCGCTTTTTGCTAGAGATATTTCTTTTGCGATTCGTACTTTTCGTACCCCTCTTTGTACCAGCCACTCTCACTGTAAGCCCCATGATAAACTCTTTTTGAATTAATAAATTTTTAATTTGTCAAAAAGCAAAACTAAAATTTCTTAGTTACCGGGCCTGACCGCGCAGTGATATGAGGGGCCATGCGCTCGACAGCTGTAACTTGGTGAAAAAATTATTTTTTTGAAAAATCATTTTGGGACATTGTTCTTAACATAATAATATACCAATTTCGCAAAAAAAATCGATTTTTTGAAATTGCTACATAGACGTTACCCCTTAATATCGTCTTTAAGCAGTTATATGTTTTCTAAATTTCAACAGATTTTTTAATCGCTTTTCGGAAAATATTCTTCGTTTTGATGATTTTGCTGTGAAATCATACACTGTTAAATGTGAAAAAGTCAAATTTCAATAGTTCATTTTTATCATATTATAAAGTGCAATAGTGCCAACAATAAATAAACTTGTTTTATTATTTTTTATAGTCACAAAAAAATTGCCAGTTTGAAATCCTTCATCTTGGCATTTTTTATTATTGATGCAATTATTATGATGTTCGCCGCACCTGCTTATGCCTGTATTAAAGATAGAAATGGCTGGAAGTCAAGGCAACTGGATACTGTCATGAAGAACGTGGATGGGTTATATTATAATATATAATTAAATTAACCAAAGATTGAATTTAATTGCAGACAGTAAATGTAATATTATATATTTACATAAATAAATATGGAAAGTTGTTCAATTTGTGCGAAATTTTTTTAAACTTAAGAGTTAGAACTTCATTTAATTCAATTATTATTTAGCTAATCTGAGCTACAAATTTAGAAAATCATAGATAGAGTTGAGGACGGTATGAGTGAACTAAAAATAACTAGAGTTATAAATATTCTCAATGGAAATGCACATTCTGACGTTATCTTGATTTTTATTGTGTAGCAATGTTGCTAAAACAACTTTATCAGTGATTGGCTGCACTTATAAGGAAAAAACTGCCTATGATAATTATGTTACACACACACATATATATATATATATTAGCAATTTCCAATCTGCTTGGAAATTTTTTTATTATTCTTGAATCATGGATGATTCAAGAATAATGTAGATAAGGAATGCATGATTGCGACGCAATCTTGATAGTGTATATAATTATTCTATGCTTTTAAACTCTCCGCGAATTTTAATAATACATTCATTCAACTATAATGCAATGTAAATTTTGTTTTTTGATCACACTGGGCTAAACTTCGAAAGTTAGTGTAGGTATAAATAAAAAATATTGTTATTTCGTTTCAATAGGGTTTAAAGGAGCATTTATTTTTTACTATCGCAATATAAAAAGACAAAAATATTGACAAAATTATGTCCAGATGTATTTAGATATTAACGCTTTCTGCAAACTCCATTTTTCCAGCCCACTTGCTTATAACAGAATCCAGAGCAGCAATTGTTTGGACCTCCGACGGGTTGACATTTCCTTCCATTTGGGAGACATTTTCCAAAAGCAGGTGCAGCGAACATCATTATCATTGCAGCCATCATCATGAATGCCAGCATGAAGAATTTGCAGCTCGCCATTTTTTTTATTTGATATGTCTAGACAGTATAAAAATTTATAATATAATAATTATAACATATAACAACAAATAACTGATATATAAACTGCTTAGTTAAGTTATTATGCTAATTCAATCCACTTTTGAAAGTTTTGATCAACTTCAGTTTTCTCATTTTCAAAATCTAACCTTCTAAATGAAATGAACATAAGTAGTTTATTTTATCAATCATCTTTTAAATTCTTTTTAAATCCTTAAAAGAAATTATAAATTCTCTAGAAACCTTCCTAAATTCTTAGAATCATTTAAAATATCTTGAAATCGTTTAAAATATTTCGAAATCCATTGGAATTCATTAAAATTACTTGAAAGATTTTGAAATCTCTTCAAATTCCTTCAAATTCATTTTAAATGGCTTGAAATCTGGTGAATGTCTTTTTAAATATTTTTAATTCCTTTGAAATTCATTAAAATTTCCTATAAATGCTTGAAATTTCTTGAATTCCATTAAAAATCACTTAGAATCTCATGAAAGTGAGATTCTTAAAAGTGTGTCTTGAAATCTAGTGAAATTAATAAAAATGTCTGAAAAATTCTTTTGATAACTCTTTTGAACTATTTTAAAAATCTACAAAAGTCACTAAAATGAAATAAAATCTCTCAGAATCCTTTAACAATTTTTTAAATCCCTTAAAGTCTTTTTATCCCTTAAAGTTCCTAAAATTTCTTAAAACTCTTTTTGAAATCCCATGAATTTTCCTGAAATCCTTTAAAGTCTATACGAAATCCCTTAAAATCTTTTAAAATCCCTTGAAATCTCTTAAAATCCCGGACAACGCCGGGTAAATTTCTGATAATAAACAAAAATAAAATAAAATAGACTTAGGAACTTTTTTTCACATTCTCATTCCAGTAAATGCAAACAAAAATAAAATAAAAAAATCTGCCCGCTTCGCGGGCACATTCTCATCGCGCGCTTCGCACTCCGTGTTGCGCGCTTCGCGCGCTTGTGCCCTTAGTGAAGCTTGCGCTTTACAGGACGCTTAAAGATATATGTTTTTTTTTAATTTAATTAAAATACATAATTTATATTTTTATATTTTAATTTATTTTTGTATATTTGTAATTTATATTTTTAAAAATTTAATTAAATTAAATTAAATTACAGCTTTGAATGCAAAATTTAACTAATTTACTTAAGGTTCTATCGACCTTAAGGAGCACATTCTCATCAGGGCACTCGCGCTTCGCGCTCGATATTTGATTTAAAGCTCGCGCTCCGCGCTCGGCTCTGTTTAACAATATTTTTCACGATTAAAACGAAAACTACTCATCCTATTGAAAAATGGCCAAAAGAGAACTTGTAGATTTTTTTAAGGCGAATAATTATATTTCTTATCATTTTCTCTGCATCTCGCGTTTTTTGGCTCAAAATTTGAATTTTCGATTTTTTAAGGAAATTCAAAAAGCTGTTATGCGGATCCTATAGGCCGTTCAAAAAGAAACATTTTTCATCTTTAGACTTTTCTTCATATCGTGCGTTGTTTGGCTTCTAATTTATGTTTTCTTTCATTTTTTTGGATTTTCAAAATGTTATAAGTCTTTCAATTTTTTTTTATCCAAAAAAATCATTAAGAAAAATTGTTCGACTTTTTGAGTACTACGAACGTACGTCATTAGAATTTTTAGATTAAAAAAAAAAGTGGTTTCAAAATTTTTCAAAATGCTCCCACTTTTTGATTTTTTATCCAAAATGGCTGGCCAACGAACTTGACCTTCATTTTAGGACACTAAAAGAGTATACCAAGGGACAATCCAATCGGTCAATTCTTTCGAAAGTTATTGTGCTCACAAACTAAAAATCTACAGACACACAGACAGACAGACAGACAGACAGACAGACAGACAGACATATTCGTAAAAACACGTTTTTCGGGTTCAGGGGGTCCCAAAACGTGGACATTTGACAAAAAATGGGGGGGTCAAATTTTACACAAATCTAATACCTTCTCTGATGAGAATGTAAAAAATTCGTCACACTAGACGTCTGAAACTTCAACCCAATCAAAAAGCATGCTGAACCAATAAAAATTCTTTTGAATTATACACATATTTTTAAGAATATGAAAGAAAATATTATTTTTTGAAATCGAAAAAAAATATTTTACTTTTATTTAATAGGTAGAAAATGTGGTAGTACTTACAGTAATAGTATCGCACAGAATTGAGGATGACACTGTTGAACTAGAAAACCTAAGAAGCGTTTATATACTCTCAATCATGTTTACAAAATGTCGCGCGCTTAACAGGAAAATTGACTCTTGGGAAAATATAGAAAACTGACTAAGCAATGTTCCTGGAAAACATCACAAAAGACATTGTAAAACATTTCCTTACCAATATTTTCCTTAATTTCTCATGCATGACGTGTTACGTTTCTGCGAATATAATTATCCTCTTTACTAGTTTATTGATCATTGCATTTAATTCATTATAAAAAAAGTGGTGTAACGAAATTTCTCGAAAATCTCGCATAAAAAAATATAATTTTATGCATGTACAAAAATCATAATAAATGAAGATGGGAATGATGCGCTTAAAGTGCTTCTGGCTGCAAATTTCTGCTTAAGAAAAAACTTCTTTGATTCATGTTTTTTAACTGTATTCTGATTTTTTTCTGAATCGTTTATATCTATGCACCAAGTTCAAAATTATGAACGTCAGTCTACAGGATCGATCGGGCATACAGGAAAATGCGAGTCAGAACCAAGGGCTGTCACGGTCGTGAATTAATCGAGCATATAATGGACGCTCGACTGTCGATATATTCACCCACACATTTCGTTGCAAATTCATACACTTGTACCTGCACACGTCGGACAATCGTCCTGTGTCCTTCAACCCCACTAATTTGAACTCTGTCGTTGACGACATTCTTCCAAGGGACATTTCACACATCAATCTGAAAAATTTTCCCTTTTTCAAATTTCTTTCTCCTGCAGAAACTAAATAATTTTTGAAAATTTATCTTAAATCGAATAGATCTAATCTCAAAAAAGTGTATCAACGTATAATCAAAAGTGTAATCAACGTATAAGATAAAAAAATTCAAAATGTCTTGGTTGATAGAGATAAAAGTTACATAAAAAAGTCTCTAGAAATGAAAGCGTCGATATGATATTTGAATTTGTGATCGCGCGATTCAGCGATAAATGACGTAACCGTATTGGCTCCATTGGCCAACTGGATAACGAACGTGGTCAATGCGGGTATGATCGGCCGCAAATTTATATCTGATTTCCCGAGTACGGAAATCAGAGAACGCAAAATTGATCCACACTCTGATTTATTACTACGGATTAATAAAGCCTGTATCGCGCCACAGTATTCTACAAACGACGTTATATAGTGCAATGGTACGAACGATAGAACCATACTTTACTGGGGAATAGAACACAGTAACGTTATGTGGCTAATGTTGATTTACATCACAAGCATTCGATCACGATCTGACTGACACCACAACAAACGATTATATACATATACTTCACTAAGTAATTACAAATTTCATATTAAATACCACTGATTATCACGTAGTCGAATTTAATTCTATAATTAAAACATGGCTTAAAAGATCACAGAACATTTGGAATCATAAATTTTTAGCCAGCCACACAAATGGCTTAATTTGTCTGACCAAAAAGGGGTTTGACTACTATGGGATCTTTGCACTTTTTAGGGCTTAATTTTTGCAGTAGTCAAGACCATTTCTGGTCAGACAAACATAATTATTTATTTTGTGGAAAGATGAGAACATGAATTTACCTAAAAATCTTGTATTTGTTGAAGAAGCTACAGGGTCAACTTGAGAAGACAGACGAATGTGTTTCCGGTCAGTTGGGAAGCCTTACTCTGGGACGAGAGATTTACAAGTTTAGTTACCGCTGATCACACCCCCGGGACACGACTGATGGAGTATACCAGACTCCGATATGAAGCTCGTGAGAGCCCTTGGTGAAATGGAACTCGCTAACTCTTTTACAAACTAAATCCCATATTGATTCGGTAGCTTCCAACAATTTCAAACTAATGAACGACCTAAATTTGTTTCCCTCTCTTCAATATATGTACCTATATACACTCAAGTCACATCAAAACAGAGCATTTTTACTTTCGAATACTAACACAATAAAAATGAAAGATTAATTTAAGTAAAATAATTAACTGCTTGCCTTTTAATTGAAAGGAGTTTAAAACTGGGTCGCTCTGTTTGATGACTTTTGGCACAAAGCTTCGGAAGATCTTTCGCTTTTGGGAGAAAATGGAACCTCAACAAATCTCTTCTACTTCCTAACCGTTACAGATAGCGAGCCATTAGAGTGTCATTTTTTCCCTCGTTTATGAATGACCAGCTGCGGATAAGCCCTGTAGAATATATCGCCAGAGGACCGCAGAAGCACCAACGTCCAGGCTGTGGGCATTTGTTTGAATTATTTTATATCCTGCGATTTTTTACTATCAGTATCTCCCACGGATAAAGCAAATCCATCGTTGTTTTGCTTTACTGAATCCACTGATCTATTTTTATAAATTAATTTCAGCTAGATATTTCAATAGAAAACTCAAAAAAAGTCCTGGTTAAATTTACAAGATGTTTCGGGTTATAAAAATTCTAGTTATCTCAAATTCTAGTTAATATGAATTTTTTAAAAATATCATGGTATTTATTAGAATTTTCAGAAATTGGAAAAGATTTTTTTTTAATTTTCACCGTGGAGTAGAGCCTTAAAAAGGGCCTTAATTTTTCCAATAGATTTTTAAATTCTTTTAATATATATACAATTATATATAATAAAACCAGGAATTTCTTGACTATTGTGGTATAAATCAATAGATATATGAGTAAATGATTATAGTATATTATAATAACAAATCTCTATTATCACAGGTTGATAAATGTAAAAAATCTGATCCTCTATCAAAATATAAGGATATCTGAGGATTTCAGGAGGGACTTTTATGTCTTGTGACCTCATCAAGTGGGATTTGATTAAGCCTAGTGAATTTGCTTTTATGCCGAGGGATAACGAGAATTTTCTATATTTTTAATAGGTCCATAGAAATCAATTTTTTCATGAATGTGATTTATTTATTAAGCTATTTATTAACGATAAATTATTATTGTTCTTAATTTTCCGCTCAGCATGAAAATTAATCTTAATCTGCAAATACTGAACACGTGTGGCATTGAATATTGGCTTTATCTCTCCATCTTCTTATCAACGTCAGTATTACATAATTTCCGATAATGTTAGAAAAACTTGGTTAAATGGAATAACACAAAAAATACAGACCAACTGAATAATTAAACTGAAATAATAATAGTATTTTTTATAATAATATGAAGATATAATGACTAGTTCTATAAAGAAACCTATCTCATAATGCTTTGTCATAATATGAAATTTATGGAACTAATTAATGTTCGACAATTACAACCGAGCTTAATTGACAATTTTAAATTAATTTCGCAGTCCGAGGATTGTTTTCTCATTATCATCAGCAAAGACACTATCCCAACCACTCGAAACCTGTTTCCCTTATCCTGAGTAGAATTGCGATTTTGTAGGATTCCAACCACTAGAAAATGATGCTCGTTTCGGCGCGAATCGCCCCGTTTGGCGGCCAAAACCGCGTCGCATAATGGGAAAATTTGCGTAAACGGTAGGATCATTAAACGCCCCCTTGTGCACAAATGTGTGACGGCGGGGTGGTTTGGATGGCTAGCGGAAGGGGGGCTCAGGACGGGGCTATAACTCGCGGTAATACCAACCTAGCCATGTACCCATGATTATAACGTTGCCAATTAGTCAAGCCGGCTTAGGATGGCAGTCCTGCCCCAGGATACCGACCGTACTCGAATACGTATGGCCATCCGTATTCCTAGTTACCCTCGTTTAAGCAAATAGTCCTCCCGTCATCAAAACAAAGACCAAAAAATAGAAAGAATGCCCTTTTCTTTTTTCTCTTTTCTCATGCGACTGATAATTCACAAACCGAAAAGCATAAAGTATAAAGCATTCTACCCCCATAAGATTTATTCCCGCTACGGTAACTATCACACCGCTTTAGCTCGACGAGCCCCGCGATGCTAAATGCGTTTCGCGGGCCAAGTTTAGTAATTATTTAGCCAAATTGCGAGACAGTTGGCACCGTCGGGGCAACATGTGTTCGTCCTCGAGAAAAAATCTCGAAATTAATGCGCCCTATTAATTATGTTTACGAGTTCAAATTGTCTCGGCTCCCAGCAGCAATTTATGCAAATGCAATTCGACTCGCGGTATCTGACACACGCCACGTGCCTTGCGAATTCCTCTATTCAGTATTTCCATTTATAGCTGATTTTCAATACTAAAATTCACGCAATTTATTTAATATTTCCTCGATTGACTTATTGAATTACTTTTAATTCACTTTAATTCATGTCTGGAGGGGTAAAGTAAAGTGGTTATTAGAAAAATGGTAGCGTCCTGTCGCGTCGTTACTGCAATTTTTTAATACTTACACATTTACGACGAAAAACTTACAAGCAGTGGCGCACGTACAACGGTTATTTAGCATAAATGTAAAATAAGCTGCGGCCAGGATATAAATCGTATTCCCATTAGGACTGTAGGAGGGACTGAGAAACCCAGCGGGGATATAGCAACGGTGCATTTGAATACGGCAGGATTAAAAATTAAATATTACCGTCGAAGGGGCAGCGATTAGAGCGGACGAACGAAAAAGTGCGGAAGAATGCCGGCGGAAATTATCTGAAATAAAGAGCCGGGCTTGTGCAGGGAAAAAAATTAAACTGTTTTTAATAATTCGTATTCGGGAAAAGCCGCTTAACCGTCACGGTCAGGCATTTCCTCAATCAAACTCAAAGTACAGATTCGCAAACATTTTTTCGAATAAGCATCGGATTTTCTGAATTTATCAATTTTCCAGATTAACTTCACTCATTTGTATATTCTTCAGTAGCTATTCCGGTTTCAGTCACCCCTTTTTTCTAGAGAGGATTTAATTAATGTCTCTCTAATATGAAGTTATTAAATTCAAGAATCATTACAATTTTTGGTCAGACATGAAAAATCTTAATTTGTCTGACCAAATAAGGCCGTGACTACTGTTGAACTTTTGTAGTTTTTATTACTTGATTTTTTCAGTAGTAATGAACATTTTTGGTCAGACATGCCTAATTATTTATCTTAATGAATTTATTATTATATTAAGTTATTATTGTGTTTTTTATTACATATTAAGGATCTTAAACGCAGACCACTGCAATGAAAACTAAATGCAGGAGTATTGCCTTCAGAGAGAAACTTGTGTGAAATTAATTTCGAAACATCAATTCAATAGTTTCAGAGTATCCGAATAACAGTTATCAGGTTTGACGGTCGTTATACGATCGCTCTCAAAGAGAATGTCTGAAGTAAGTGGCGCTGCAATCGCAACTTGGCAGAAGACATTAAAGCTGAGCCAACGGTGCGAACAGTTAACTAACAATAAGGCATCCGTCATAATACCGCGAGACAACTGGATGCCAAGCAGAGGCATAAAGGAGACTCGTAACTCCTCGTTTGCGCAGCTTTTGTTTCTAATGCCGGCGGACACAAATCTCTGCGAGAACTGCTTTTACGTCGCGCCAGAATCCGTACATCAAATTTTATGGGGTCGCTTGAGATCGAGGCGAGCTTTAAGCCATATGCCAAAAAATGCAACTTCTCAGATGTAATTCGACAGAATTGCCCTTGATTTTAAATTATGCGATACATACAATTTCTACCTACAATTTTCATTTCCAGTTTAGATCTGTATTTCTTTTTTTTTTATTTCCTCGCACAGAATCGTTTTCTATCCCAATTTATAGGTTTTCCTATCCAAGTTTAGAATAATCTTTTTCAATTCCCTACTTTTCCAAACGCTTTTTCAAACCTCTTTTCAAATCCAATTTTTAAAGTCTTTGCTGAAATTTCTCATCTTAAAATGTTTTGGATTAGAATAATTATAATTGCATGGTAAGAGAATTTTAGTTCCGAATCAGGAACTCTATTACAATTACGGACGTTGGCAAAGCGAGGTATAATTAAAGTTCCTAATGTGGAGCGTGTAATCGATGAGCATTGGACCCTTATAATTGTCGACTCAATAACTAAGGTCAGTTGCCCTTCTGGGTGAGAGAAACCTAGTTAAGACTTGGTCAGCTACCTGGTAAGTCCCTCAAGGCTATCAACCCTCTATTTTTAATCACTACAATATTAAGAGTTAATAGGCAATTTCCTACAGTTATTTAATCAATATTTGTTCAAATTTAATCTTTTAGAAAACCTGAAAAATGTAAAAAGTTCCAAATCTGATAAAGGTTTCAGATACAAGTGAGGCGGTGGATTTAAACTACGCGCGTGAATAAATGTAGGAGAAGTGTGCGAATGTTCTTATTGGCCTATCACCAAAAATCAATAAACTATCAATATTCGAGGGGACAATAGAGCTCGAGAGGGGATAAGCGTGCGAGCCACAGAAACGAGTTAGAATCGATTGAGATTTTCACCTGTGAACATTTTTCTGATTTTCGCTGCGCTTAAAGCCGTAATGAAAGAGCTCAAAGGTACGCATTAGTGAATCTCGCTATGTGATAGTAATTTTTCATCAAGTTTATTGTGGTGATAGTGCTAATGGAAACATTTGTGCATTTGTTTGTTACAGCGTGGCGAATTTACATGTTTCTAGCCATGTATTTATTTATTTGATCGCTGCATGAAAATCTGGTTGCTCACGTTGTCCTAATTGGTTGAGAGGTTTGAAGGGTTGTTTAGATGTCAATATCTTTTGAAAGGATAATTTAATCGTTCATCAGCGAATTCCAACATCGGTGGCTCTCCAAATGTAACGTCTCTCTCTCGACTTGCCAAAGATTTCGTGAGTGACATGATGCGATTATTGTAAAATTTCTTTGTTGATTATTATGTGTATCCTGTTTATCTATGTATATTTTATCATGTTTGGCTATTGACGAGAGAATCTTTTCGTTAACAATTATTACTCTTGCATTTTATTGTATTTGATATTGAATGTTCTTTCGTATGATTTTTCGTAATTGATTTTGCATATTTTGAATTTAAACTTGTATCTTCGCGTATTTGCGTGATTTATTCTATTGTCTTGCGAATTTTATTTAAAATATTCATTTGTGTAATTCTCGCTTTTATTTCGATTGACCTAACGGTTTTCCAAGTTTATGATTTTATTGATTTGATTTCGATCGACCGTGTCTATTATTTGTTTTGGGGTCGCATCGTTCTAAAGGCTATTCTTTTGTTATTGTCTGCTTCGGACCTTTGATTATCAATAATAATTGTCTGTTGTATTACATTGTAATTATACTCTCAATTTCAAACCTTATCTCGCCTTTTAAATTAAATTGAATTTCAAATTTCTCAGTTTAATTTCTTTTGTTTAATTAAAGCTACATTTCTTATTTTACATTCTATTTATTAGCAAAATTGAAACTCTTCTAAATAATAAATATCCTTCCAGCTGTCGAGCATACGCAAATGTGTACCTCATAAAAAGATTTGGTCACACAAGAAAATATATTTCTAATATAATAAAATTACATAAACTAAAAATATCTCTAATATAGAGAATCTGTAATTAAGTTTTGTGGATTTTGCAGACAGAATGGTAATTTCAACGTTTCGGCATATCTTAGACTCTTGAATGAAGATCAGCCCCCTATATAATTAAATTACATCTGCCTACTTGAGTTGTCGCGAAGCGGAAATACACCCTGAATAAGTGACGAGTTCATCAAGTTGTCTCTGGCTCATTTCCGTTACTCCGACTGCCACTGAAAAACTCACATCCGGCTCTCTCGAACATATTTTTCACTTTTGCGTCTTCAAATATGAAATCATTCTTTATTAAGAGACTTATTCTTGCTTCTAAAAGGCTGTAATTAAATCTCAGGTTCGTTATCTCGTTCCAAAAGAATCCGACATCGATTTTCAATTTTTTACTAAAAATTGAAAATCCTCGGAATATATTAGCACAAGGACGTCAATCTGAAGATGAATTTTTAAAAAATGTATGAATTAATCTGCGATTAGAAAATTATTATCAATTTGTGAAAATTAATACCTACATTATTTAGTGGAATTTAATATTAACTCCTCTAATTTAGTAATGTGTAAAATTAAGTGCAGGGTAAGACTTGAAACTTAATTTCTATTTAGTGACCGGAAATTCTCTAATCAGACTGCAGATCTCGGTTTAATCTATCCTAACCAACCGGCCACTTGAATAATTAAAGGATTCGTGAACCTCATGTCCGGCTCTTACGGACAGAATATTAGAACAGTCCAAATTTCAGATATTCTGCAATTAATGTTTCTCTTCCTTATTAAGCTTTCTGGAAGTTAATTACTAACATTGTACTTTAAGTAAAGCTGACTTTATTTCTTGAAACCTATTTCAACAGTAAATTGTCACAAATTGGGTTCTGTGAAAAAAATCGGGGTAGTTAATCTCTCGTGGAGGGTTATTTTTAACTTTTATTCGTTCGAGGGCAATATTTCTTAGCCTAAGGGCACTACATGCTTCCATATAATAGTTAGAGTATTATTTACTGGTAACGGCCCACTTGCGGGTCTAATACTCGGAAATTAACTTACTGCGTGTACATTTACTTACAGGTAGGTGTAATTTATCGTCATAGCAGTTCCCAAGATCCTTCGACTTATTTACTTTGGCCAACTCACATAACTTCCGGTTACGTCGTCACGAACTGCAATTTCTTTCAAGGTTTCATTCAACCTTTGAAATATTATACTTAATTCATAATTCGTTAAGAGAGCATCCCTATTTATTTGCAAAAATGGGTAGATTTTACTTTAAGATAATAAATATTAATTAAATTTGAATAATGGGGAGTGATATCACCATTCTGTAATAAATCGGGAACTGAAAACGAACAGATACTACCATTAAATTCTTTACGATCAGGCTTTAAACTGTCGCGAGAATCAATTTCTAAAATGTCTATTTTCACGGTTGAAAACGCAAGAGAGTGGTGCGAAGAATTTTTATGTTTCTCTTAGCTAATTGAATCGATATCTGGGTGGAAATAATATTGAATTATGGCACCATTATCTTAATCAATTGACGAGCAACGGTTCGTTAAATTTTATTCTTATTAGATGAGAGTAATATCAAATTTTACTCAACTAGAGGTTTAATCGATATGAATTTAAAGAATTGTGAAAAGATAAAATTGTATATCCTCCCCGAAAAAGTGGTGTAACGAAATGTTTCGAAAATCTCACATAGATTGATGTTTCAAACCTAATTGGCTTTTGAAGACTTGAAGTTGTAAGATAATAAAATTGTTATTATTTGATATCATTTTTTTTTGGGGACGTCAGTTTAGTAAATCTTGGGAAAAATATATCTGACAAGAGTGTATCTTCGCGTGATTGAAGGACAAGCATGTCAGTTGGGAATTATTAAGTGTTCGTAGATTCACTTAATCCTGGAGTGAATATCGCGAGCTATCTCTAGGCCGATCAATCACGAGCCCCATATAGCCTTTCTCCCTACCATGCGCCAGTTCAGCTCGCCTCTGTTATTCACACCAAGTCATATATCATTCCGTTATCATCGACTCTTTATATGCGGTTGCGCTTCATTTTCTGTCTGTTTGCTCCGTTAAACGCTGCGCTGGTTTTGATTCACTGAACCATTAGTCGAATTTTAGATACTATCCCCCACTTCCAACCCCTGAGCGTTAAAATTTTCAACATTAATAATCGCATGCAATCTCATCCCGAGAAGTTTAATAATTTGCTATAAAAAATGTCACAGACAGAGATCTATACAATTTTTTAGGAAATGACACCACCCCACATATTTTAAACTTGAAAAGAGAATACAATTTTCGACAATCATTCCAAAGTTTGAAATTTTCCCTTAAAGCGACCAATAATTCACGTTTGACCTTTCTTTTCCTGAAATTCTTCTTGGTTTTTGTTACAGCAGAAGCGGATTATAAATCAAAGAAGAGAGAAGGAAACATATCCGGGAATTAATGTGACTGAGGTTAAAAGAAAGAAGCCGAGGTTCGAGCGTGAAATAGAGGAAGAAGAAACGAAGAGAGGTAAAATTCAGAAATTTTTCCGCTCCTTTTTTTTTTATTTATTTAAGGTAGGAGCCACCATTATCGTGTGCTGGAAATGATAAAGGGTGAAGGTCTGCAGGTTTTTTTGTGGGTTTAAATCACGAAGTGCATATGCACCAGTGAAATCTCTGGAAGGTGGAGAACGAACGCCATCTTGTCCAGAAGCCATGGTGCCTGGTGAACCGGAAACCACTGATAGTGACGCTACTGATCGACGCCCATGGCCATTCGAGGGTGGTTTCCATCGATAACCATCGCATTGTGCGACCAATGGAACTGATATAGGTGTTCAATAGATTCTACTTGTAATAGTGGTGTCCCGGTTTATGCCTTTTTCGTCAACTACAATGATTTTTGAGGTAGAAAAGTACTACACGTTATGCATAAAAGGAGCTTTTAATCCCCCTATCCATACACCTTTTACCATCTCTTTTTTCAATCCCCTTTTTCCACCAGCATTTTTACTCTCTAAATTCGAAGTAATTTTAATTTGAATTAATGTCCATCAGGACATTTTTAACGAATTTTAAGGGATACAATATTACATTTACTTTGCGGATTAGCCACTTTATAAAGACAGGAAACATTGGCAGACCAAGGAATGATTCTCTCGCAGAAGGTGCATGGTGATTGTGAAAGCAGAGCTTCAGGAATTGCGTCTGGGGTTGCAAATGGGGGTGTCAACGGCATCAGGATTGTATTGTGGAACGTCAATGCGACGGAAACTAACACCCTATCCTGCCTTTGCAAACCCAGCCGGGAGTCGCACCCGTAAGCTACAAGATTGTATTCAGTTCCACCTTATATCCGCTTGTTTTGATTAGCTCGTTACCGATATTCGTGACCCTCCTATTCTCAGTCTCATTTAACATCTCCAAAGTACACTGAATTTCTCCAGAGAATTTAAAAGAACATCCCTCCAGAAATCTCTACATATATTAATCTTACAATCATCAGTTACTTAAGTGATAAAAATAAGCCAGAACTCAGAATTTTTTTTATAAAAAGAATTCTGACGTATTTTTTTATAAAACTGATTATTATTAAAATCAGCAGCTTATAAATTGCAAGAGAGTCTGAGTTTTTCTTTGTAAAAGTCATTCCACACTATTGACGAAACGCGGTGGACCACGTCTTGTTAAGGGCCTATAAATACGAAAATTTCCAATAACCAATAAACTAGCCGTCGAACGATCCACTTGTCCTAACACCTACGTCGCTCTTGATTATTTGAGTTTGACGGCTTCGTCAAAAACGCTGATACGACCTTTGTACCCTCAATCAGTGTCACGTGACAGATCAAATGACAATGGAAGTAATTATTTCCAGAAGGGAAGTCTAAATTCAACAAAAACCTATAAAGAAAGAAATTATCCAGAAAAATCGATTTAGCTCCAGGAAATAATGTATAGAAGAAAAGTAAAAATAGAAGAAAAGTAAAAATAGAAGGAAAGTAAAAGTAGAAGAAAAAATGCTTTTAAATCTTTAGGTGAAGTTAGAGTATCTGCCGATCCTAATTAATAGAGAGGATCCATCTCGTAATCCGGCGAGGCTCTGTAAATTTTCCCAGGGATGATTCTCGAAAGTCTCCAAAAGTAGCGAGGGATAAAACGATTATGAGAAATCTCGCTTACTTTGCAAGAGAAAGTAAGGGTAACTTGGAACAGACTAAGGAAGAGACGAAAGTCGCCCCTGAGAAAAGGTAGATCGAAGGTCTTAACGAAGGGTTAGCTAACGCTCCGTACAACGATCTCCACTCTGGTCGAGTCCTTAATAATAAGGTTGGATTAGCATAACTGTCGGATCCTTTGCCTCAAAACTTCTCGCATTCGTGCACAACGAAATCACAATTGTCATCTCCAAATTACCATCCTGTATCTTCACTCTTCAATATGCTAATGATTCCCAAACTACAAAGTCGAGAATTGAAGGATCGTTTCATGTCCATTATTAGTTGTTTTACTAAATTAAACGGTTTTAGAATATGTTAAATACTTTGAATATCGATTTGTCGATAAAGAGGAGAGTGAAAAATGAAAATGTGAAAAAAGGAGAGTAAAATGGAATTGCCTCGCCACATCTTTCTTATCGAAGCTCAGCGATTTATCATCCCGAACGTTTCATAGAAATATTGAATACGACAAGATAATCTCTCTACGGTTTCACCACCCTCACCCCTTCTTCGCCCCCGCGAGTGAAAACCCACCCCCATTTTGCGGTCGTGCTTAATGTACCGCGAGGACCGATAAGCTGCTACTGTTATGACGTAACCTCTAGTTTTTGCTTTGCAAAGAGGCGACGCATACAAGCCTTTCAACTACAAAACCGTCAGCACCATGACGAGACACCATTCACCAACTCTTGTGTGGGCATTCAAGCCATTTTTCGAATCTATTCAACCATTTTTTTGTATTTATTCGCCCGCCATTTTATATTTAGTACAACAATATAAATTTTATAACGATACAATCAATTTTATTACAATACAATCCTGTTAATTTGAATGAACGCGATCATTAATAATAGCGACTGTAGGTAAAGTCTGGTGGCGAGCCGATAGCACAGAATGACTACTGCTGACATCACCGCAAGTGTGTGTTCTATGTTGATTATGTACGTGAATGTAAAGGACATTACTGTGTTTCACGCTTGGTCAGCCTTTACTTAGGACCTTTATTGACCTTCAAAATAACTTTCTTTGAATAGGACTAGGACGTCACAAAATCTCAAGAACATCACCTAACACTTAATATGCTAATCCGTTATCGATAACTACATATCATTAAATTTCAATTGGCTGAAACTTGGCTAACTTTCAATTTTAATGTTTTGAAACTTGAATAATTAAAAATTATTTTGCCCTGAAAAACAAGAAACTTATCGCCCGCATAACGCACAACTGATGGTGCTGGTTAATTGATAATTAATAACTAATATTCTAACCACTTTTTAGTATTAGATTAAGCACACAGTAAACTCCAGTTCATCAATTTGATCTCGAAATTGGATCAAAATGATGTGCAACGCTTTGATATCTATTTCAGGTTTTTTTCATTGATCCGACAATTGGGATCAAAATGATCCGATTTTGGAGATCAATTACCTACCGAAACTACTAACTTCAGAGGGTACACGGTCTCTGAATTAGTAACCTTAGTAACTGTGATATTTAGCAATCGGACTTGGGGTAAGTGCAACCCTAACGAAAGCTTCGGATTGAAATTCATTCCGAATCAATCCGAAATTTTCAGAATCATTCCGGAATTTAATCCGAAACAAACAGTTTCATTCCGATCTAATCCGAAGGAAGTTTTCAATCCGAGTGAATCCGAAACTTATTTAAAAGCAATCCGAACCTTTAATCCGAATGAATCCACCAATCTGAATTAATCATAATTAATCCGAACTTTGATGAAGTTCACCTAATATGAAATATTTGAGGTTATATTTGTTTTTTTAGCGGCACTGGATATTTCTCCACAAAAAACATTAAATATTGATGAAGTTCACCTCATTTGAAATCTTTGAGGTTATGTTTGACTTTTTTCAACTGAAATGGATACTTCTGTACAAAAAACATCAAATATTGATGAAGTTTACCTAATTTGAAATATTTGAGGTTATGTTTGGGTTTTCTCAACGGAAATGGATATATATCTTTAAAAAAAACATCAAATGTTGATGAAGTTCAACAAATTTAATATATTTGAGGTTATGTTTGGATTTTCACAGCGGATATGGATATTTCTGTAGAAAAATCAGCAGATAATGTTAAACGCTATCTACTTAGAAATATTTAATGTTTTTTGTAGAGAAATATTCATTTCTGCTGTGAAAACACAAACATAACCTCAAATATTTTTAATTTGTTGAACTTCATGAATATTTGATGTTTTTTGTATAGAAATATCCATTTCTGTTGAGAAAACACAAAAATAATCTCAAATATTTCGAATTAGGTGATCTTCAAATATATTTGATGTTTTTTGTAGAGAAGTATTCATTTCCCTCAAAAAAACACAAACATAACCTCAAATATTTCAAATTAGGTGAACTTCATCAATATTTGATTTTTTGTGTATATAAATATCCAAAAAAATCGGATACATTCCGATTCATTCGGATAGAGTGTTCGGATTTATTCGGATTGACTGGATTATTTCTGATTGATTCGTATTGCCCGGAATCATTCAAATTGAAAGTTCAGATTAATTCTGATGATGCGAATGAAGTTGTACACATATTATTGATTTGATCTGCAAAAATGGATCATTTTGATCTCAATTTGATAATTAAAGTGATCTGCAACGATTTAATACCTAGGGGTTTACTGTGCAATAACGTGATCTTTTTTTTGAAGCTTTTGATAATATGTAGAAGAAAAAGGACTTTGCTTGAGTGAAGCAGGCATTACGAGGTAAATGCGGGCACCTAGTCGGCCAGCAAAACTGGTCGGTATCAGTATAATAAAACCATTAGGGTGATCCTCATACGAGCATTCAAACCGTATAAATATCTGGCAGAATCCCTCACGCCGTTTCCAACTTCTATGTAATGTTCAACTTGCGATAAATCCAAAAGTGCCCTTAGTTGGGAATATTTCGTCTGCACGCGATGTAAAGGGAATTCTGAGATGCTTGTGTACTCAGTGGACTATATTTATGCTGCTCGCGTATGTGAAGTGTGCAGATCCCCTATGGCGTTACCTCTCGTATTACGCTCGATATTTTTCTCCAACGCTCTGTACTTTTGAGGTTTCATTATTTTATGTGCATTCATCACGAAAACAATATCGCACTTTCGCCACATTTCCACGATTTCGGTCACAGTTTTTATATGACTTCGGATCAGCGAAGCCGTTATTTACGACTCGGTTCAATGAATTATTGATGGAAGATCAACTGTTATTACTCCTGCTTTCATCACGCGACAAACTTAAATACGTTTTATAAAAACGAGTAACTATGATCCGCACGCTTTTAAAATTACTCAAAATCCCATGAAATCTCAAAAAATCTCTTGAAATTCCTGAAAATCCAGTAAAATTCGTAAAATCCCTTAAATTTACTTAAACTTCTACAAAATCTGAGGATAGTTTTCAAATCCAGCACTTCCGCACAATACGCGTAATTTTCAAAAAACCAATCAGGTTTTCGACAACAATATAGGGTAACAACACTTTTTTTTAGATAGAATATTGAAATACAGTAGTAAAGGTCGTTTTTGGTCAGACATGTTAATTCCACGAGCACATAGATTAATAAATGGATCGTGATTCAAAGTTGAATAATTATCGCAAATTTTGGAGAAAATCTGAATGCTATGTTCTGAGTATACTCAGAAATATAAATACTCAGAAATATATAAATACTTGAGATAAGGTTTGGATAGAATCGAGATTGAAATGCCATTTGCTGGCCGCTTAAAGGCAATCAGTTTCACGCGAGGGCATAATCGATCCTGAAGTTTCTGAAGGAATCAACAAGTACTCCATAATAGGGGTTAGCCGGTTCTTCTTGGTGAAGTCGAGACTACCCTGGATCTCTTCAGCCCCTTTCAACTATACTTCCACTTCTCTGAAGCGATATATCACAGACCGCGGCGGTACCCTGACGTTTTCTGTCACCAGTTTAACCGAGCACCACTCCGATTAAGTGTTCCCTTCACCGACGAGTTGTACTCTTCGTCTCGTCATCCCGTCATTTCAATTCCTGAGAATCGACATGTGAAACAGAAAAGAAATGTACATACTCATTACAACTTAACCCAATTTCTCTCAATTGTTCTTTGTCTTGATAGAATTTTATAAATAGCTCCTTAACAATTTCATAATTATTGTTGTAACAATATTTTGGACTTGCATTAAAACTAATCGTTCTCTAAAAAAAAAAAAAAAAAACAAGAAATGAAACGCGCGGAACTTACAGTGCTAGTTTATAATGATTTAATTGAATTAACAGGACAAGTGGAGCTGGGCTTGATTAATAATCAAGTGATCGCTCTTGAATTCGAATTAACTGATCCATAAGTGAAAATTAGCAATGCTTTGAACCTGACCCTCATGGGTAACTTTGGTCATTGGTACTTGCCGCGAAATTCAAAGTTTGACTAATTCGTCAAGGAAAGCTAGTTATCTATACATGGATCGACTAGCAGCATGAATTTTAGCAAGATATATAGCAAGTTATTCTATGTAGTATCTGTATAGCGTAAACCGCATCTGCCTTATTTAGAGTACATGTTTCTGTCTCTTGGGGCCTCCTAACTCACGGCCAGCGGCCAAGAATATGTCTCGAGTGTCCGGACCTTCGTCTTATTGCGTACAAACCACCTTGAATGAATTTGGAAGGGCGCTCACTAAATCAAGACCAGTTAACTTAATCACACCTTTGCGCAATTTCTCAATTCTCGTCCAACAGAATAATTTCAAAAACACTGAGGCAGTTTACACTGCAGTAAGTTTTACTGTGTAGTACTTCTTCTTCTACTGCGTATACTTTTTCCCTTCCATTGACTTCGTAGCCAGTGTAAATTGTCTCAGTAATATAATTTTATTATTATTATTATACACTAAAATTGTATTATCTGTAAAAAAGAAGAGATTTGCGTATAGGGAGGGGATGAATAATTGTGTAATCGAGTTTAATTTAATTTAATTTCAGAGAATTTAGAAGTTAAAGTTGAAATTGTTTCGAAATTAAATGAAGCGTCAAATTAATTAATGAGCATTCTTCAGGGATATTACTACAAGCATCCTCTCGACGTTTTATCTCCAAAAGCTTCCATCAGTTCGTTTTCGGTGTGTACCACCCGCCGGAATGCTAATTAAATCATTATTAAAATCGCTTACGAAGCACAGGTAAGGGTGCTTAACTATTCCAATAAAAAGGACCTGAAAGTTGTTTCATCTTGCTCAGGAATAGTGATATGCATTTTGCCCCTTCTCAATCTTTCTTATTTGCTTTTGGATGGGGCTGAGAACTAATACCAACTCAATGTGAAATTAGATTTTTTCCTTATAATAAGTGAGGCAGAACAAAATAAAAATGCAAAAATAAACAGATCTGAGAAATACAAACACGTAATATCTGACAAAAACAAACTGACGAAATTTGTGCGGTATCGTGCCGCAGGGCGTAATAATAAAAGTTTTCCTCATTGTGCCCGCTTCGTCATAAACTGGTCGTTGAAGAGGGGACGTCGGTGCGGGCAGGTTGAAACGTTTTGTCTTCCTTGTGAATGGTCCTTATCTTCTGCGAGTCCATCACGCGGCTCCTCGTTTTGTACCGTTGTCCGTAGAAACTGTCTGTGAATTGTAAGGAGACAGGAAGCCGGAAACGCAGCGTCTGGACGCACGTCGCCCGACGGCAGTTGAAAACACTCTGTTTTCAAACAATCCACACCTCTATATGGCCTTAAAGCGTTAAAAAACCAAATAAAACAAAAGCAGAAAAAAAGCCCAAAAAAAGAATACTAAATCCTGTAGAAAAAATTGGAAACAACTATGAATGCGAGATTTTCGAGACATTTCGTTATACCACTTTTTTTTTAGAGAGGATATCCTGAAACAGGACGAAATTATAGTTAATTTCCTTCTTTCGCTGGCCGTGATTTAAATAGTCGATTAAGTGTTTATTTTTTATCGACTCAAGTTTTCTTGACTGGATGAACCCCTTTTACTTTTGTGTTTAATGAGAACCGGTGCCTCGATCACACGCCACATCCCTCAGTTAACCACAAGCTCCCTATAGTGTTCAACCGTTCCGGTAAAGGGGTGTGATGTAAATCAGTCCAGTGGTCAGCCTACACCCGCCGCACATTAACTTCCCTTGACCACTCGAGATGCTTCTCTTATAAGAGAGATCTTGGATTTAGATTGTAATTGGATTTGGATTGTCGAAGATTTGCTTGATCAACTAAAATATATCCTCGCCTTGATAACAAGGAGTTAAATGATAAAGATAAAGATACTTTTTAAAAATTACAAAAATTAATTATAATGAAAGGGTCATCATGATCATAAATCTATTTTAATAACATTCCTTTAATTGCTTAACAAAATTTCAATAGAATTGGTCAATATTGTTCTGGATTTTTTGAAAGCTTCTTAATAGTTAATGCCAGAATAGTAAGCCCATAGTAACGATCAATGCGTATCCCACTGTCTACTAGTTAACCTCCCCTACAAAGGGAGACACGATCGATTGTTAAGTTCGAGCCGTGCTGCCGGGGACACTTACAAATTAGCCAATCAAGTTCTGATCCCCTCACGATTTACCCCAATCAGCCCGCATCCCGCCACAAATACTTTAATCCATCCATTAATCCCGAAAGATAAAAGTTCCCAAAGTAGTTACAGCCCTTTTGTCGTCAGTTTGGATACGGAACGAAATTGTAAGAATCAGCGACAGAGCTTCGTCGATTCTAGTCAAGAAGAATCGTTTGTCGAAACTCTCCCTTAATCTCCCTGAAACCCTCAAGACTATCAGAAAATTAGGAAACGAGAGTTTGATCGAGTTTTTCAATTATTATTTAATCTCCAGTTAATACTAAAATGAATATATCATAGTAAATTATAAATAAATAACTGATAGTTTGGAATTATTTTTCATTTGAGAGAAGACAAGGAAGAATTAAAGATGTCTCGGTGTTTGGGGGTCAAAACGCGGTATTCATTTTAACCGCTTTTGTCCTTAATGCGTGGCAGTTCCGTTATCTCGTACTTTTAGCAATGCGAGTGTAGCATCCGGAGAGACGGTCCATTAATTAGCCGAGGCACATTAAGCCAAGCATTAATATACTCCACTGGTGTTTTGTTTTAACCCGCAGGAAGGAGGTAACCATCCTCGCGAAAAAGGGGGTAAATGGGGGTGAGGCCGGATTTCGACGGGGGTTGCTGGGTAATCCGGACCACCGCCTTATCCCCAGGGACTGTTTAAATTCTCTAAATCGCCCATCCCCCTTCCACCTACAATTCTACACTAGCCACTTTCGAGAAATTAAGGAGATAAGACCGATAACGACCTTATTCGCAGCATTACAGTTAACCAAATGAATCCAGGGAATCTTTAGATTTTACTAAAAGTGGTTTCAACCCCATTAGAATAGGAAAATTAATTTATTGTATCTTGTATCAATTACACACTCTCTCAAAATTATTTATACAGAATTCCCTCCTTTTTTCTGTCCCCCTGTTCCACCTTTTCTTTTCTCTCCATTTTCCTTTTTTTGAAATATTCAATCCACCTTTAAAGTCAGAAAATTGTATTGTATATAATAAAAACTTATTGTATTATAAGTTGTATAAATTATACTCTATGAAAATGATTAACACAGGAAATTAGTTTTATTATGATTATTTCATAAGGGTGGTATATAATGAATAGATTGTTGTTAAATAAAGATGTTAAAGATGGGGTAGAAATTTGTAGAAGGTAATTTAATGGATAAAGAGAATATTTCACATGAAATAAATCTTGGGTAAGAGCGCCCAGTGAAATCCTCGTTCCCTGCTATTCAACCCTTCCTAATAGGGGTAATTTAAGGGACGTTTTAAGCTCCCACATGTGAGCCACAGCAAAAACTTTATATATTGCAGAGCTCGTTGTGTAATTAGGCATTAGCATTCCGAATGAATTTAAGTTCGGGATAACAAAAGATCGTTTTTCTTAATCGCACTTTCACTCACAAACACCTCTGAATATAGAAAATTAGATATTTGATTCAATGCAAAATAAACAATTAAAAATTGATGTTCTGTCATCGAGATGTGAGGGAATAAAACCTTAGTTATTTATAAAAATAACAAATTCATCCAGGTTTCTTTAGAGAGGAGGGTAAGGTTAATGAAATTCTGCTCAGGTCAGAAGATTCTTTCGTCAGGTGGCGATTCCACCCCATTCGGCTGGCTGCAGTTTACAGCTGGGGTGTTCACTGTGGGTGGCTAAAATAGGGTGGTGTGCAGTCAGATTACGGTTAAGCTATGCTCGTACGTGCTCACGTGGAAGTTGGCTTCTCTTCCTCTCGACCATGCCATACGAGAGCGAACACAAAATATATTTATTGTTGTTTGTCCAGCGTTTTATACCGTAGCGGAAGAGTAAAAAATCGCTGGGTCCACTCCCTCTCGCGATTCCGAGCATAAATTTAACCGACACCCTCTCTCCAAGGGATATTTTTCACTCTTGTGTCCCAAGACGATACAAACTTTCCAAATCCAAAATTGATTTCGTTTTATCAATTTTCTGAATTGATCTAGCATTATACGTCATTTATAATTCATAAGTCTCACGCAATATCCACTTTAAAAAGTTCGGAATCTAATACTTTCAATTTCAACAAATGTTAAGGACATTTAGTCCTAGATTTTTGGTCCGGTAATAATAGTTAAAAAATGTATACTATTAAAATATTGAGGATGGGTAGATACGAGAGGGGTGTGGGAAAAAGGATTTTGGAAAAGGTGTGGTAAAAGACGTTTGAAAAAAGTGTTTGGAAAAGGGGAAAAACAGAGTTAAATTTTGAGAAGCTCTTGTATTCTGAGAATTTTCTGCTTCTCTATTAGACGCAATCTGGAGGTGGTACTTGGGGGTGTGGATGCAGCAAGGGCGGAGTCTCGACCTTGCGCTGTTGCATCGAGAAGCATCGAACGTTCTCCAAATATACAATTCACTTCTGAGAGTAAAGAAATTCTTCGATAAAAAAAAGTACCTGGATCCTATCTTTCCGAAAGTTATCGTGATTCCTGGAAGAATAATTTACCACCCTGTCATCTCGTTTCTTTTTTCCTGGAGCAATACCCTCTTTGACGTGGGGTCACCCTGAAAGAAAGAGGGTAAGTGAACGAAGTGTTAACTACTCGAAAAGAATAGCGAGGGGTGGTGAAGGTCAATCTTGAAAATCATATACTTGATACTCGTAGTAACTATTCAGAGTGAATTGTTCTATGAGTTCTTTTGCAATGAAAATAATTAAATTGTAATTAAAATCGAAAAATTTGATTGAATTTTCCAAGGTTTGTATGCGTGCAAAGGGGTTAGAGTCCATGCTAAATAGACAAGTGAGTTAATTATAATACTAAACTGTATTTAATTTAATGCCGAAACTGTAATTAGTGAAACTGTTTAGGGGATGTTATTAATATTAAATACGGAAATTATTTGTCAATAAGGTGAAGTGGTCGAGTAATTTGTGATACAAGAGGGCAGGAGATGCATGACACTCGAATGGCTCTCTAGGAGGGGTGACTAAGGGTTACTAGTTAGAGGATAGTGGTTAGCGGTTGATGAGCGCGCGGCAGATAATCGAATTATCGTCGCTTTGAGGATCAGAGTCCACGAATGATCCGATCAGGTACCTGATGGATGGATTGCCAGCAATGCGAGCTACTTTCACAGTGAACCTCTCGTTATATGGACTCTCATCCACGGTCTACTGAACTCCCTTGTTTCCCTCATTCATCGACTGGAAATACACTCTTCCAAACCATCTACCCTCCACAAAAAATGTCATCAAAGCATATATATTTCAAGATCAAAACTGTAATTAAACAATTACACTGGTTTCTCGTAAAAACACTAGACTCCTTTTCCAACTTCTTTTTCCCACTCGGCCCTTAAAAATATTCTACATTATTAAACTGATTTCAAATTTCGAATAGATCCAAACAGAATTAAACACAATATTATACACCAAATTTTACGACTATCGTTTTTATTAATTAGAAGGCCGGCCAACCTATTCTCAGAATTAGGGGGTTTTTATTTCCAGCCGAAGTAATGAAATACATATTAATTGGTTGTTCTTCGTATTTATATAGAAAATAATAATTTAAGTGATTTGTACCATATAGAGAATTTATTCTCGGTATTTAAATGTAATATAATTTAATTAAGAGAATATTTCAACATCCGTAGCGTCGACAATTCTTTTGTTTTTCGAGGAAGTCGAGCGGCCAGAAACAAGTGGCGAGTCCTCCCCACCGTTTTACAAAATGGGGTGCGAATTTTTGAAGCCGTTCTAGGGGGTAGGATCCAGTTTTCTCCAGTGTTCTCCAAGTGCTATCATCGACGTGCGGGAGTGATCTCGCGGTTTTTGCGCCAGTGCGCTTTTTAATTTTAATTCCGTTTTCATTTCTTTATTTTTGTTTATTTTTTTACAATTTTGTCGACCGGTTATCCCTCTACGGAAGAGTGACCTTATAACAACAAATTGAAACGTAATTTAAAACGTAATTTAATTCTCTCCCAAGGATCTCCGAAAAACAAGTCCAAAGCTTTGAGGGCACCGCAACAATGTGAATTGTATGCCTTTTCTATCCTCTTTAAAACAAGTACCACACAAAGAGGAAGTTGAGTCCACGGGATCGTTGAAGGTTTTCGAGGTCGCTTCGAGAATGCAAATCGAGGTTGAGCGGAATTTCTGTGGTGAAAATGCCGACAGTGAACGCATCCTGAAAAGACTCCCTAAACAAGAGAGATTACAGAAAAAAACGTGTTTATGTAGATAAATATTTTAATACTAATTTTTTTTAAAGTTTTGTTCTTTATTTTTAAGTAATTCGAGCTTTGGGACAGTTTTATTTCTTTTCATTCTTATTGGAATTTCACTAAAGGGACCTTAATTCATGGATCAAAGCAAACTCTGTTGGTTTACCTACCAAGTTTTGACCGCAAGGCGATATTAACGTACACGTAATATTGTCCAGACGGGTAGGACATATTGAAACCGCATAAACTTTGCTCATAGCTTTCAGAAGCCTGGATAGTGCCAAATGTAGACTGAAGAGGAGTTATACACAACTCGCAGGGACTGGAAATTGGAAACAGTTTGCAAATGGGGATTTTTCTAACGTTTAAAGTGAAACTTGATTGGGGAAGAAAAATGTTATTGAGTTTTTTATTGAAAATTGTGACTGTAGTGAAAGTCAATAAAGATATTAATTCAATATGGGTTTTATAGCATATTTGAGTCGTGGTTTCTATCATTGCCAGGGTAAATTAATTAGAAAGTTAAATCCAAACAGAAATGTTTATCTAAGCCACGTACAGCCGGTTCCTGATAAACTGTAGTTGTTCGAGATCTGGCGGGACTTAAACGGGGGTGGAATAGTGGGGGTCAAACTAATTCGATTCTAAACTCTGACCACACCAAGAGGACACCCCCGTTCGGACACAGATGGCAGTAACCGCGGTTAAATTCTCAAGCCGTAACTCTAATTACTCATAGACAAACCCGACAACCCGGATCCATGCGACAGCTGCTGGTGAAACTTGTTAAAAGCGCCAAAGGGATGATCTGGTTTTGAACGATTTTGCGATTTCAGTCCTATATTCAATTTCAATGATTCAGCTCTCTTAACGACATATTCTATTATAAAAATTAATTTCAATTTTTATTTACAGGTGGCTCTTTTTGCGATTTCAGCAAGGACAATTGGCTTCAAAAAATGACTATGGACGTGAGCAAATCTGAGCCGAGCAGAAATGGTGCTACTCAGCAAGAATGTGCAGGTTGTGGAAAGGCCATAACCGAAAGGTAATTTTATTTTCACTAGTCTTTTATGAAAACAGGCCATTGTTTACTATTTAGAAGGGTCATTTATCTAATTTCTTATATGGGATTAGTGTGTAAAAAAAAACCTACGTTTGTAAGCTTTTTACCCGTTTTATTCCCTTTCACAGGTATTTATTGAAAGCATTGGACTTGTTTTGGCACGAGGACTGTTTAAAATGTGGATGTTGCGACTGCAGACTCGGTGAAGTAGGATCTACACTATATACGAAAGCAAATCTTATACTCTGCAAACGAGACTATCTCAGGTAATTCAATTTAAATTGAATAAGTTTAGATAAGTCAATTTTTACATAATTATCAAGACTTTCGAAGTCACTCTCTAGTGAATGACTAAGCGAATCAGCAAATTGAATATTACAGATGAGTTTCCCTTATTGAATACATTCCCGCTCTGTGCAAACAAACGTTTCGACAAATAAACCGTGTTGAGATTACGGGGTCCCGAGGGAACACGCAGGTGCCATTGTGAAAGCGGGAGCCATTGAAACTATGGGCTTTATTAATGGCCCAATATTTGAGGACAACATTACTGCTGTCGAAAGTTTATTGGTTCCCGCCGCAAGGCATAAGTGTCTACTTCAATAAATTCTTGAGTAAACACCATCCACGCAGAGAAAACTCATCGACATCTGATTCGAAAAATTATTATCATAAATGACATGTTTATTCAAAAAAAAAAAAAAAAATAACATATTTTCTAATTCCACAGACTTTTCGGAAATACTGGACACTGTGCTGCCTGTAGCAAAATAATTCCTGCCTTCGAAATGGTCATGAGGGCCAGAGCCAATGTTTATCATCTCGAATGCTTCGCGTGCCAACAATGCAATCATAGGTAAGTGTTGTTTTAAAATATCTAATAAAAAAATTTCCATCAAGATCCCATGAACGTTTTAAGACTTATTTTTATTTGAAAAATCCTTCAAAGTTAATTAGTTTGAATTAAATTCTGGACTTGGTAATTATCTACAGGGGTGGAAAAGACTTTTAAATTATACGAAAGTAAATTCTTAAATGTGAAACTTCTCGTCTAATAATCGTATTATTAGTATTAAGTCGAGTCCGTAATTAAACATTCACACCCGTCGGCAGAGTTGCCTATTCCAGTATTCCTCGCAGCAGCTCATCCGTATAACAATTTAATTCAAGCTCCAGCCCCCGCACGTCTAACTTTGCAACACTTCGCTTACTTATTCACAACAACCGAGTTAAGCTGAAACTCGTTCGAACCAAGACTTTACTCGAAACACCTCCAACCACCGAATCTGTCGGCTGAAGATAATCGCGGCTTCAGAATCCTAAGGCCTTAACTTCTTAAATGCATTGTAAAATAAGTTTAAAAAAATTATTTTAATATCTCGAACTTTTATGATTATAATTCTATTATCTTGAACTCTTATGAAATCTCTCGAAAATCTCAAATCTTCTTTGAATTCTTCAAGAATTCCTCGCCTTATATTTTTTCTTAGTCTCATTTCCCTAAATTGAACTAACATTTAAAAACTCGCCATGATAAAAAGAAATATAACATACAAATATTTTCAAAAGAAAATGCTTTCTGATTTGTGAGTTAAGCCCTTTTCACTTGAATAGCCGGTGAAGATAATTGACAGGCACAAGTGAAGACTCGAGACATCTGGCAAAAGTAGAAGCGAAGTTTTGAACTATGCGAACGACGTGCGTTGCCTCGAGGGGGATGAAAATACGTCAGATGCAAATCATCTCTGCTAATTTCTCGGAAAACTCGTGAATTCGCGGATTGTCTGCCGAAACGCAACTGGAGAGCTTCCTGTGCAATTATGCGAATCCCTGGCGTAACGTTTACTGGATTACTCACTTCGGATTTCCATACTTTTGTGTGGATTTTAGATCCTTAAACTCATGTTTGAATTACACTCCAAAAATTATTTATTTAAAATAAATAATAAATAGTTAATTAATTAGTCAAAATTCTTGTCGAATACTTGGTAAGAGATGGAGAAAATAAGAACGACAAAGTAGGCAAAGAGTTGTTTCAAATTTACGAGCATCGCCTTACCTCGAATGTATGATTAAACAACTCAGGTGTTTTATGCTCGGCTCGCGAAGATTGCGTGACTCAACGGCCACATCCGTTTCCGTCTCGGTCAACTACTTGAACCCCTTAAACCAATGGACGGCGCTTATAGTCTTATACCAATCAACCTATTTCTTTCGACACAATCCACCTTTAAATTTGCCTTCATTGCATGTCATTTTATTTTATAGAGACTGAAAGCTTTCTAAATCCGATAAGTTGAAAACGATTCAAATTTTTTTAAAATTATAAAAAGAAGCATTACTAAACGAATGTAAGGTCACGAGACTCGAGAAGGGTTGCGAAAGGTCATGAAAATACCGTAGACAATCTGACGACTGACATTAAGCGGACGAAATGCCATCAACCCTGGTCACACTCTCCTCTCCTCACTATTTATCTATATTTTCAATTTATATCGTTTTAATTCAAATATAAAAATATGATTCGAATTCATATTTAAAATTCTCATAAATTTTAAACTAAATAATTCATATTTAATAGTACTTCGAAATATCTATTTTAACCGTTCACTTCGCTAGTCACAATGTTTTAAAGCCGATAATTCACTTCAATTTATAGAGTGTGCTTTGGATATTTCGAATCGAAGTGAGTTCATCGATTACTTTTCATCTCTTTGTTCTTAAAATAAAAACGAGGTTACATTTTGATAATCGATTAATTCACTAAATTAGATAAAACTTTCATATTTATCTCTCTCTTATTTTACATTATTACTTTTAAATGAATGACACTATTATTCTTAGTGGCTGTAATAAAGCTCGTCATAAAATACGATTAACTTCTCTCTCGTTTAGCAACAGTCATCTTTTTACCTTTCAGAAGTGATACTACTTAATTCAAAGTTAACTCGTTTCACTCAGAGGGACGAGAGAAAGCTCGGGGCAAGTAAGCTTTCTTGACTTATGATCCGTGAGATGAAGCATCGAAACTCAGACCTTTGTCTATGAAAGCTCACCATTATTGTCGGAACACCCCTCTCCTTAAGGAGTAAGCTCTAAGCCTTCTCTCAGCATTGTGCTGCTTGTTCTTGTAAAGCATGCCATTGTCACATTATTATTACTCCTTACGAGTCAAGGGATAATAATTTTCAAACAAAATTATTTAATATTTCACTCCATCCCACCCTCAAACATAAATAAGTAGGAATGATTACAAAGAAATAAATTATAAATTTAATATGGAACTGCCCTCGTTTTGTTTAAGTAAGAATTTTAAAGTATGTAGATAAAAGGATACATATATAATACTAAATCTCCTTCTCCTATTGGAACAAAAGAAAAAGTATGTATGTATAATATCTATGTAATTAATAAATTGTTAAATCAACAGATAGGGGTACATAGGGGTAGAGGGGCAGAGTTAGATGGCGCGAAAGGGTGGGTGTGTAGATGGGTAGGTGAATGTATATAGGGGTATATATGGGTATAGGTAGCTCTATAGGGGTAGATGGAAATGAATGGGGGGTTATACGGGTAGGGGTACATGAATAGGGGTAGATGTGTAAGTAAATATGTATATAAATATGTAAATGGGTAAATTGGTATATATGTTGGGGTAAATGGGTTGGGATAGATGGGTAGGTGAAGATAGATAGGGACACAGAGATAGAATTATTATTTAGCAAACACCCTGGTGGAGGGTGGCAGTTTTGTGTATAAAAGGGCGCTGCGAAGACTCTGGGAGAGCTTTCGTTGAAATTCATGAGTAGTCGTGATTTCTCAGTATAGCGAGCACAATGCAAAGTCAACTTCGCACTAGGTATTCACACTCGACGACCCTGTGCTACCGGGGTGGGCGGCCATTTTGTTTCCGGTGTCCCGGGGCTACTTCCGGTCACCGTCACGCAGTCCCGAGCCGCAGAGTGCCCCCGAGCAGCGGACTCTTGAGATCTCCTTTCACGATTATATTCAAATTAAATGCGGAGTCTAACCGGTAATATACTGCCACCAATTTAGCTACAACCCCCTGAGGGGTGGTTTACCTTACCTCACAACTGTGCGAAACCGTTCCGGGGAATTGTTTCATTTTGTCTACCAAACACCCTCTCAGAAATTCGGACTTCACTCAGTCGACTCTCTTTTTTCAGGAATCGATTTAAAGAATGTGAGGGAAATATGTGTGAATTTGCCACCCCGTGGCAAGTTCACACATATTTCAACTTCTAACCCTTAACTCGCGTAATTTAATACTTTTTCAAATGAATTTCATCAATTGTATTTTGGGGTGTTTTCGATTCCCGAAATCTGCATAGGGAGTGAAAGCAGTTCCGATTCTGAGAGTCGGTATCACGTTCAAGCGCCAATGCATTCGAACAGTGGGTTTCGGTTGCATTTTCACTGGTGATAATCCAACACGTCGAGGCCTCCGTTGCACAAACCGAGGTGCTTTGTGTCACCGGATAACCTAGACTCGCAATGCGCTGCGAGCTCTGGTAGCCGTTCCGATAGACCTTTCACCCTTGTCTCTCCCTCAGTCCAAAAAACAACCCCCTTGCCACACTACCCCCTTCAACCATTAACGTTTCATCGTTGATCACTGTGCCCTCTCGATCTCTCTTCAAAAGCTCTCTGTTTCATTCGATACTCGATTGTATCGTAATAGGCGTCCTGCGTCGATTATAAAACGAAAGCCGTTTCATGGCATCCTATTGCGATTGATCAGAGCCAAAATCCGATAATGAAATCACACGGGGCAACGATGTGGCCGTATACCGCTGAATTAAATCAGTTCCAGATTACTGTTATTTTCTACCCCCCACCCTCTCCCTCTTCCAAACTCCTTTTTCACCTTTTTTTCCAACCCCGCTTGGCAAACTTCTTTCCACATCCATTTTCCCTCCTTCCAAATTTTTTGGGTACAATTAATTTCTCGTTTTTGTACACTTTTTGCTAAAATCAGGCCGTCATAAATTTATCCCGCGGGCTTTTTAAGATATTTTCGAGATATATCATCACTTATATAACATCGCTTTTTTTTACATAGGATGTAAAATTATTCGAAAAAAAGATATATTTAAAATTATAATTATTTCTATTTATTAAAGAGATTAATTACAAGCAAATAAAAAAAAACAAAAATGTCGGAGAAAAAATTGAATTGACAACATCCTGTTGACACGATTAGCAATTGAAAGACGGTGAACTTTTTGGTTGTAGCATTTCGACGCACTCGGTACAAATTGCATCGACGCTTTTGGCGCTGACAATACCGCAATGCACAGGTTGGCCTAATAAAACTATGATCGCCGGATAAAACAGTGCAGTGCATGCTGGTAATTAGCGGTATACATAAATCATTGGCAACGTAGCACGTAAATGCATACACACACGCCAACATGAGCTCAACCTCCGCCCATTACCTCTCACCCCTCACCCTCTAACCACCCATAGTCAGGCAAACGAGCAGCTATAATGCGCAACGCAAATGTTTCCAAGTTACCAAGTTGTGCATTCACAGGCCTTAATCTTCCACTCTGTGATTTCTGTATATATTAAAGAAAACATAAATTGAATAAAAAAGCGTTACCTTTTTATTAATTCGAGAACAAATCTTTGTTGGGACAACATCTTTTTTCCGATGAATCAAAATCGTGAATGTTAAAAAATAAGATTAATTTTTTTTATTATTATTAAAGTTTAAAATCTCTCCTCGATAAAATTGATAATCTCTTGATATTTACTATTGGAAAATATGTTTGGACGGTGGATTTAATACTAAAAAAATATTTTGAACTGAAATTTCGTTTGATCTCGGTTATAATTGGTTTGCAAATACACATTACGCACGTTTACTCAAATTGATTTCCGCTGATTCTGACTATGATATAATAAATAGCTGTCATTAATCATTAAGAGCACGTGGTATTATTAATCCGCACTATACGATTTTAATGAAAGTTTATGTGCTGGATACAAATATAGTAATTCACAGTTGTAGAGAATTAATTAAGGGACATATAATTTTACACAGTCCGTAATTAATGCGGATTTTAGTAAAGTATTCAAAAAAGGAAGGAAAAGGAAGCGTTTGTGTTGTGTAACATGCGAACAAGCAATGGCCCTTAACGTCAGAATTAATTCATAGCCGACGTCCACATAAAGCCCTGGATTTTTGAAGTGCTGTCATGCAAAGTGATGGCTTAATCTCCGGTTTAGACTCCTTAGTCGAGACTACACCTAACTTAAGCCTCACGCAGATTAAATGAAACTTTAAGCTCTCTCCATTGCAGATGGTCCTCTATAATTTTCTACAGATTCTTATTATCTTTTATACTTTTCATATTTCCCTATAATCGACAATTTGATGGATGGAAATATGTAAATACATTTCATTCATTATGAGAAAGCATATTTAATTCACGTTCATGCTGAATTATCTGTTATGATCTAATCGGAGAAAATGTGCTCAATCAGTTCGAGAAAAGTAACCGACAGCTCGGAATTGGCTCGACAGGCTAATTAGTGAAACATCAAGTTCGATTAAATATGCGAATTTAATCGAGCGAGCGAGAAATTAGCCCGGCTGCTTCACAGCTGACTGACAGAATCATATCGAATAAATAAATACGAATAAATAAATACGTTTGAAATATATATTTATAAAAATGAAATAAGACGTTAATAAATTAACAACGTTAATAAACGACATAGTTAAAATTTGTGCGTAAGGTTTTGAATTTTTTAGTTACAGGGTTAGCTAGACTCGGCCGCGAATAAGGAAATTGTGAAATAGTAGGAAATTCAAATCACTGAATTTGATGTGCATTCCAGGGTTGCTAATCAGTGAATGACTTGAAAATCGAAGGCCGTTTGCAAATCCTGTTATGGTCATCATGAAACGTGATGCAATACGTTCGGCATATGCTAACAATGCAGGATCGTAACTCGATGACGAACGCCGTCGTTCCCGCTGTGTAATCATCGCATAGTCATCCTCATTTCCAACCCCTTCCCATAATCGTAAATGACACTGGTAAACCACGAATAGATTAACTTTTACCCCAACATCCTATAAGCCTTATAATTGCGCAACTTTATCTTCCGACTAATTTTTAATAGCCCGTACGTTTACTGATATACAAATCCAATTTAAAATTAGAATGAAAAATAGTTCGACAAAAAGAAAACCATTATATGTATATTAGAAATCTTCTTCAATAAATATGTAATATTTTTTGTAGATGAAATGTAGATGAATCTGAAACAATTTCAGATTTAATTAGAGTTTTAAAATTGAAATATAAAACGTCGGCGGGATTAATATTTCAATTTACAACTGCAGATGAGTAATAAATGAAGGAGTTAGTGTGAATTGGAAGCGGTGCTGGTGCACGATAAAATAATAATAACCTTTGACAATGACTATACAAATTGGGCGTTAATTTTTGCCAATAAACAATCGTATGCTCGAACGAACGAAAACCAACGCGGTGGATCGAATGGGGATGAACGTATGGGTTATACACGGGTAAATAATGGGCGAGAGCTCGTAACACAATCGAGTATGGATAGGCAGGGGTCGGTTAGCCCCGGTGTAAATATCGTGCAATAATAATTTCGGATGGTTATTAGCGATAATAAAATCCCAATTTATCGGCTACGCTCGCCTCTAACTGGTACGATTTATAATCATGCAACTCCGTGCTCTGTCACGTTCGACGACTGCAATTGAGTGAAAAAGTATAATACTCGATTATGGTCAAAAATTAATAAAAGTAATTCTTCATTAACAGTCGTTCTTTTATTATTGTATGAACATTCTTGAAATTCGCAAAAATTCTTAGTTTCTTACGAAATTGCATGAATTATGAGAATCGACTCACTGGAAACGACCTTCTTCAAAGCGACTGAACCTCCCCAACAATTTTCTGCAGGGTGCTAAAATATTAAGAAACTTGCGAAGTTGAGAAGCTCAACTGCTCGTGATATCGATAAATAACGACTGAAAGCATGATCTAAATAAAGAGCAGGTTCAACGACATTCAGCGTGAAAGCACGAAGGACGAGAGTGTATGAAAGAAAGAAGTATATATACAGTTTCGAAACATCTTTCTTTCATAAATCGACTTGGAAAGTTAGCCACGTACGTGAGTACACGTTCCAATCGATATAGTATTCGTGTCGATAATGCACGACTTCACCCAAGAGAGAAAAGAAAGAAGACAATTTGATAAGGGGATGAGTTCAAAAATAAAGGAGGGGGTTTAACTTGAGAAGCTCAGGCCATCCAGTGCATCAATTTCAACTTTTCCTGGCACTCTACCATTCTTAGCAGCCGCATTTTCTTCCACTTAACTTTCCAGCGATAAGACCAAACCCTTCGAGCTGTGGGGAGGGAAAAGAGGAAAAAGAGGACCAAGGGTGAGTGAACATGCAAGTTAAGTTGTTCTTTAGTTCGTTAGGATCGCTGAAAACCAGACAGGAGAGGATTTTCTCGAGTTATGAGGCTCGAGGTGAAAAAGATAACCCGAACGCATTACTCAAGAATTCTAAGAAGAGGCTGAACGAATCAGAAATGCATCTGCCGTCGATCGATACGGAATTGGGATATTAGGCAGGCAACGCGATTTATTTTTAATGCCACAATTTATGGCTTTGTTATCTAGATTACAGCTTTTCATAGAAAATATTCTCCCTATATTATACTAATATCGATCTTTTTATATCTTTATTTTTTAAGTTACACTTCTTAATCAAAATTGTGAATTCTTTTACCTGTAAACCTAATTGGCTTTTGGAATGACTTAAAGTTGTAGGAAAAAAAAAAGTAAATAGTAATCCCTTAAAATTCTACGAAATCTTTTTAAAATCCTAAAACTCTTTTGAATTTCGTAAGAATCACTTAAAAATCGTCAAATTCCCTTAAAATTTCTAGAAACCTCTTGAAATTCCTTTCTAAAAAAGTGGTTTCTCTCTAAAAATGTCTCAAAAATCACGTTTACATTATAGTTTTCAAATCTGATTGGCTTGGGAATGACTTTAAGTTGTAAAAAGAAAAACAATATAATTGGTTGTTGGTATTTGTTGTTGTTAATTTAAAAAAAAATGAATTTCTTGTAGAAAATGCTATTGTAATTTGTCGAAATCTACTTCCGAATAAAGTGTTAACGTCCCTATTTTTGACAAATGAAAAAAATTCGATTCATAGATTCGAGTCAGAATGCAATAGTGAAAATAATGTGTAAATCTGTTCAAGGCAGTAAGTATTGCGATGACTTCTCGCAATTTGAGATCTCCGTGACACATTGGCGTCTGAGTTACATAATATCTGTGGCAGACAGTCGGTTTCTCGTCTAGTAGAAGCAGGCGGTTAGATATAATATCTCTTGTCACGTCTGACGTCACTTTGGTGCTTCCTGTATTCAAAGTTGTTATAATGACGACTAGACCTAGAATAGAATCCACGGTGTTCGTATACGACAGCAACTCAGTTTCCATCCTACAAACCCCTCGACGTTGCCATGCATTCCGCAACGGAAGGCACTTCCTGACGCGGGTTATTAAGTTTCCTGAATACGAACACGGACAATTCGTTTCTTTCTTTCCTTTCTTTCCTTTCACTTGACCCTAGGATGCTCTTTCGTCCGAAATTGATGCCTTTATTGCTCTTTTTAGAGTAAAATAAAATATGCTTCTCGCCCTTCGTAACAGGACTTTTTATTTAAACGATCCACTGCAATAACAATCACATCAAAATATATATGAATGGTTAAAGTTATTGTATTGAATCAAAAACAAAATTAAAAAGAAATTAACCTAAATTCGAAATAGGAACTCTCTCAATTAAAATAAATTGACAATTTAAATAGCATTGAAAGGATAAAATCCTTTAATAGTAGTCTTAATTCCGGATTGTGGAACCATATAACCCTTTAATAAAGAGTGGGTTGCCACGGCACATTTGGGGTACGATATATTAAATTGGCTTCGGGGCTTCAAGTTTATAGTGAAATGTCATGAAAGGGTGACAAGCGTGGCTCTCTTCGCCCCTTCTAAAACTCTGTTCTCAATCCTCTCTAAATTATAATAAAATTAGAGAATAACGAAAACTTGTAAAGTACTTTAAGTTGTCCCGAATTACAATAATATTGAGATTTAGCAGAAAGTCTAAAGGACAATAATCCGCTTGGCAGACTTGTCTAATCGAGGACGCGAGAAACTTGGAGAACGAAATTGTGACAAAATATTCGCCGGTAAGGATAACTTGTTACCTGTGTATCTTAATGCTTGTATGCAGAAAGTTGGGCTTGGGGGTCCAGGCAAGGAAGCTAATGATGGAAACTTAAGTACTAAGTCATACTTAATCCCCCAGCCTCTTGGCCCCTTTTGCATCTACTAACTTGCAAGTACTCGATGGGAACACGTATATACAATATAGATAGTCACTAGTCAGTTCCTCGATGGCTGCTTAACTAGAAGCCAGATTATGCAGAGTGGCAGCTTAGGCTCGGACGATGGGCATCGATCGTTAAACATTAGCCAAATATCGAACCACACACACTACAAATTTCAATTTACCCTTTATGAGAATAATAGCTTCAAAACTATAGTCATTAGTCAATATTCTTTCTATGTCAATACTATCAAAGCAGAATATGTAAGATTTAGAGGATTTATAGTAAACTGCAGAAGATTATTGTATTTATTACTATGAATAATGAATAATTTAATTCAGTTCCTTTGTTTACTGAATCACGAGAGAAAGACAATAACAGAAACTTGTATTCGAGTTTGTGAGACTTTGATAATAATAGAAACACCCTCAGAAAGGATTAGGTCGTCCAAATCCGGATAGAGGGGGATATCTTCAGAATATTCAGTTATCAAGTGCGTCCGGTCCGAGGAGACAAGCACGGAAGTGGAGCCAAAAGCTGCTCGAGAGGAGATATAGCGGTCGTGGACTGCAAGGCAGATAATGATAAGGAAGAGGATGCTAAGGAGGACGGAGGAGTCCTTTAAATTTTCGTTAAAGTCCGATTCCAGAAAGCCACCCACGGGATACTCCACGCGTGATAATGTGGCCTTCCTTAGAAACTCTTGCTTAAGAACAAGGTCCAAGTTTTCGCAGGTTGGCTTCCACCTAACTCCCAACAAGATTCGGTAATTAGACTGCGGCCCTTGCAACTTTGAATTATGCGTGTTTCCCAAACCTGCTTTCGGTTCTATGGCAGGCTCACAATCCTTAGGGGACGTTCCATTCACAGATTAAGATTTCGAATTCTGGAAGTCGATTGTGTAAAATTTCATATTTCACATTTTACAGTTTACGTCTGGGATTTAAAGTTATAATTTTCAAGACATTTCATTACACTACTTTTTTTTATATAGTGGAACACTTAATATTAACATTTCACCAATAAAATAACTAGCGAGCATTTTATTTAAAAAAAGAAAAGCCTGACATTCACCCCCTCTATTAATTTTCTAGAGCTTGCTATTGTAACACCTCGCGCATTGATAAGCTATATTAATGACCTAGATTACCAGCAAAATGAAGATCTTCTCAAGGGAAGGAATCTGTGGTATATCGCAATATCGCATTAGCCTATAAAAGGGTTGAACGAGCCTGGATGAAAATGCAATATTTTCGAGTTAAGCTTCGAATTCCTTAAGAAGGGTGTAATAATGAAACTAGAAGAGGGTAAAATCGAGGGTGGGGAGAATCAAAAAGCGAGTCGAAGATGAAAGGCAATCGTATAAAAGATATTTTCCGTCAATAAAATGAAAGTCGAATTTTCGTGAAGGGGAGGGAGAACAATGAGAGAGTGAGACACATTGAGGCCAAAACGAGAGGGTAATAAATCTATGGTCGCTCGGAGCAGACACTTATATCGAAGTTCTCAGGAGTCGGAGGATTTCGCGGTGGCAACGCGATTGCCAGAAACGCCCGGCGGGTGCTCGTCCACAGAAATTGGCGTTTCATCCAAACGATAGACTCGTCACGAATCACAGCAGATCGCTTTCCTCGACCTAAAACTACATTTGGAATCATTGCCACTTCTTCAGATTGACTTCCCTTCAATTTCAAAGTCTCAATATTCGATCTTGCTAAGCTTGAGATAATTTATAAGTTTGAAAAACCCAAGTTTACATTATGATAACTCAAGTCTAAAATAAATTCAATATGTATTTTCAAGTTCTGTGGTAACTTAGCTTGCCTAATTAACTTTTCAGATCACTAAAATTGATACAAAACCGTCGTCTGATTGTCCTTGTCTCGGAACATATTTTTTTCAATAGCTGGACTCTTGCAAATGTTTTATCGACTTTGACACTTTTCCTGCGGAAGTTCAGACGTTAAAGTGAAGGGCGTCAGCCGATAAAAAGTAGAAATCGTTGAAAGAAAAGGTTCGATGAAAGATCGAGGTCTCGTATTCGTTTTTGTCGTGACGAGCTCGTTAAGGACGGCCGTCGAGTCGTTTTCGAGTTTTGCACAGCTCATCAAGAGGGTCTTACGATGCCCAAGGGCTAGTCTCTTCTCGATGCCCTTCACCATCGAGTCGCGAAGGGTAGATTCGAAGTCCCAAGGGTGAAATGGCTCATTCCAACACACTTATCCGGCGCACGCCGTAGATAACCATAGATTAATGGGGCTCGGAGACTCAAGCAAAAGGAGAGATCCATAAGAGGAAGCCTTATACCTTACGAGGCCAACGGCGTCTTCTCTGATTTATCGTTTATTAAGAAATATGGCGATCTCTTCGTACTCTCGCACTCAAAGATTAACCCCCTTCTTCTTGTCCCTTAACCTAAACCCCACTTCTTTCTCCATCTTACGCTTCCCTGCTGATTCTTTCTTATTTCCAAGCTTTTGTCTCCTAACGGGATGAATCCTTCGATGCAGAAGAAAAACAATTGGGGGGTTCTGATGATTCGGCGATTGCCAATAAATTTTGTGGAAGATCCTCTATTACCAAGAGATGATCAGGCGTCGCTTGTTTGTTCTCATTGCTGACGCTCGATAGCATTGGCATTTATATGTAAAGAAATACAACGAGAAGAGAAAGGAAAATGTGAAAAAAAAATATTCTCCGAAATTATCGCAATTATATATAGGATCCTGAGTGGTACAATATCGTGTCAAATAGCATTTGGCCGTGCTCTCTGACATGACATTTAGATAGGGATGTCAACCGTCTGGTGGGTAAATCTGTCCCTGAAAGCGAAGGTAGGCAGCGTATTTCAAGTCATCTCCATCTCTCCTTCAAGCGAGCGAGTTCACTCTTGATCGAATTAGCACGCCGAGAATGCCTGATACCCTGACTGTCTGAAGTAATTAACGACAGAATGCGAGGTAACCAGCCATTATCGAAACAACGCTCCCAAACTACGCCATACCGATCTGCTCTTCACAAGCGAAGTTTTCAAAGTTTATCTACTTCAAGGGAGGTACAATTCATTCATAAGTATTACATAATTCACTTTAGAGAGATAAGAAACATCGAGAATTTGAAGCATCTGGATACTATTACAAAATGGAAGACATTGCAATCTTATCAATATAAGATTCATTGAAGCGAAGATAAAATCGAGTAGCTTTCCCAGACTCTTCCATTACCCTCGATGAGTGTTTACAAATTCAGCTTGAAATATCTGGCTTCGAGAAACACATCAATGATGAAAAAGGTGTTCGTCGTCTATTCGGAGCAGAAGAGGTCGACGTCTTGACTCCATTAACTTCACACTTAACAGCACCTTAGACCTAGCTGAGCCCCAACCTCTCTGCTACCTTGCTAGCGGAAGATCTGATTAGGGGTTCGAGTCTCTGCTAAACGCGTTAGACTCTGATGTAGGGGGCGAACGGGGCAAGGGGTAGCCCGGTTGTCTCTACGGTTTGATGCAAATTGAGTAGGAGCGCAACCAACTACGTCGGTATCCTTAAGAGAAGCTGAGACTCTCATCCGAGCTTCCTCCTTCGCAAATGTCTGATCGAGCCGAAGTTTATTTGAGCAACCAGCCGTTCCTTGTAACAATCCAAAGTGTTGCCGTTTGGGGTTTGTCAGAGAGAATCTCAAATTTCTGGAGCTTCCTTCCTCGGAAGCGAAACAATATGCACTCTAGATTAAATATTTGCTAACTTGCCTTATTTCAAGTTTTTGACTAACAAAACATGAATTATTACTACTTTATCCACCATGACTGACCATGAAACGACTTGTACATTGACTTATACTACTTCCTCCCATTCGGATGACTGTACAGTGATTTGTACTACTTACCCTCCATAACACCTTAGCTCTTTCCTTCCTTTTATATTCCTATATTAACCCCTCCCTTCCATTTTTACCCTCTCTGGCTAAGTAAACATGAACCTTAAACATACCTTAGCATCCCTATATTTCCCTCACTTATTTTACAGCCACTGGCTGATTAAACGTGTACTTTTACTACTTATTATCCCCAGTGACTGACTGTGTATTGATTTTTATTACTGGAGGTTTCACGTTTCCGTTCTTTCAGTTGTTACGGAAATTGAAGAAATTTAAAAACAAGGTGGTTCTTACTTTTTCGTCCTTTCTTTCACGGATCTATAGTTGAGAAAACGTCTGACGCAGCGATCCATTCGAATTTCATGATGCAGCGATATAGCGGGCCGCTCGTTTCAAACGCCGTAAATGTTTAGTACACCGCACAGGTGCGGAGGTGCTGAAAAAATCACGTCTGCATTTGCATAAGCGCCGGAATAAACCACTCGACAGAAATCCCGACATAAACCTAAACAGGATTCCACCACGGGACACAGCGTCCGCTGAATACGCAATGGCCGCTAGTATCTGCTTACCACCGCTGAATACTTTTATTATTCGCCACCAAGTTACAGTGCGATGCGCGTATTCGTATATTTACTCTCGCAATTTTTCCCGCTTCCGCCCTCAATGCAGAGAAATACATTTTACATTCTCAGTATACATCTTTTCTTCAATCCTATTGGTTTTTTCATTTTAAACTTTAAAAATAACTATTCTCTAAAATAAAAATACACATTCTCAATAGACGCATACCTTTCTGCATTATTTATAATAATCTAGTTTCTATTTTCGAAGAGATGTTTTCATTTGCTCGAATTTTGTTTTAAATACACTAGCAGATTATTTTGTTTTTTTTACAATTTGAAGTCATTCCAAAGTCAATCACATTTGAAAACTATAATGTATGCGAGATTTTTGAGATATTTTTAGAGAGAAACCACGTTTTTAGAAAGTGGTAATTTCAAAGTAATTTCAAGAGGTTTCTAGAAATTTTAAGGAAATTTGACGATTTTTAAGTGATTCTTACGAAATTCAAAAGAGTTTTAGGATTTTAAAAAAATTACGTAGAATTTTAAGGGATTTTAGAATATTTCGAGAAATTTTAAGGAATTTATACAATTTTAAGAGACTTTTAAGAATTCTTAGGGATTTGAAAAGGGATTCTAAATGTTTTGAAATTTGGAGAAATTTTAAGGAATTTCGAAAGGTTTGTAAGAGTTTTATGGGGTTTTAAGGAATTTTAAATGTTATCCTGGAATTTCAAGGAATTTTATGATATTTAAAAAGATTTCTAAGAATTGCGAGGGATTTTATGGAATTTTATGAGATTTCTAATAATTTTAAGTGATTTCAAGAGATTTTTCTGATTTTTAAAAGATTTTGTGAGAATTTTCAAGGATTTCATGGAATTCCACCAGATTTGTAATAGTTTTTACGAATTTAAAAATATAAAAGAATTTTAAATGATACCGTAAAATTTCAAGAATTTTTTAAAGTTTGTCAGGGAATTTTATGGAGAGATTTCAAAAGATTTTTACGATTTTTAAAATATTTAGTAGAATTTAAAATAAAATTTAAAAGACACATTTTTTAAGGACTTTCAAGAAATTAGTCGATTTTTAAAAGATATTGTGAAATTTTTATGGATTTGATGGATTTTTATGAAATTTCTAATAATTTTAAAGGATTTCAAAAGATTTTTCAAATTTTTAAAAAATTTTATAGAATTGTGAAGTATTTCATGCAATTTGGCGAGATTTCTAATGATTTACAGGGATTTTAAATGTTAAAGAATTGCAAGACGTTTCTAGGAATTTTTAGAAGAGATTTTCATGAATTTTAACGTGGATTTCAAAAGATTTATGATTTTGAAAATTTTTGTGGAATTTTAAGGTATTTAAAAAGGTTTCCGGGATTTTAAATCTTGTCGTAGAATTTCGAAATTTCGAAAAGTTTCTGATAATCATAATTTTATCATGTAATTTCCAGAAATATTAAGAGAATTCAAGAGATTTTAATGAATTTTAAAAGACATTGCATCTTGAAGAATTTTATTAAATTTTATGAGATTTCTAATAATTTTAAAGGATTTCAAGAGATTTTTCTGATTTTTAAAATATTTTATATGGGATTTAAAGGTTTTTGTGAATTTGTAAGAATTCTCAAGAGGTTTCTAGGTATTTAAGATTTTTAAACGAATTTTAAGGAATTGCGAAGGTTTTCGTGAAATTTTAAGGGATGAGGGTAAACAAACACGAGAGCGATTATTTTCTTTTTTTTCCTACAACTTGAAGTCATTCAAAAGCCAATCAGGTTTACAACAACAATGTATGCAAGATTTTCGAGACATTTCGTGACAACACTTTTTTAAAATAGGAGGATTCAAGTACTTGAATTCTTCCAATTTAGAATACTGTCGATTCTAATAATTTTGATAATAGAATCAAAAATTGTCGAATACTTTCGTCCCACATATTTTTCTACCTTTTTAAAAACTCATTCAGGAAATAAATTGCTCGGACACACTGCTTTAAAATCTTGAGACTGATGTCTTTCACACCTGACTCGAATTTCAATGTGGCGAATGTCGTTTAAAGCCTGACGAAATGATTCTCGTGGCTTTTGTGCCGGTGGTGAAATATAATAATGTATACAGATATACGCACTCCTTCCTTTACCCTATTGATCTTTTTTTATACTGCCCTTTCTCGTTATTCTCCATAAGGTGGTACTTTTTTTGCAGATTCTCAAAATCCAGAAAAAATCGTCTTTTAAACCGGCAATAAAAGCAAAATGGAAAATGTTAGATTTTAAAGGCTCGCGGGGCTCAACTCGAAGCGACAGTTGGTATAACAGTATAACCCCGCAGCATCCTTATTTCTCTAATACTGTAATCCGAGCACGTCCACACCACCGTGCTCTTGAAAGCATATCCTGCTGGCTAAATTATTCCCAAATATTGGATTCTTTCTCCTAAAGTGTAACTGGATATTAAAATGAAAAACGGACATTCGGAATTTCATTATGGACATTATGCAATTATGAAAAATAAGGCATCCTCGGTGTTTGATTAACATGTAAACGCATACATTTTTTACGCCGAATGTTTTTAGCGAATGCGAACTTTAGTGCTGGGGACCTAATTTCCATTGAGTCATAATTCGTTCTCATGTCCTACTGTGGTTTCTTTCTTTTTAGATTAAAAAATGTCGCCTTTTCGAGAGATCAGAACATCGAGCATCAGCGCCATAAAAAGCAATGCTCCCTCGTAACGGGCTACGATAAGTACCACGATGTGAACTAAAATCGATTCAGGACATAGAATCGAGTGCCATAAAAAAGAAGCATTAGAGGGAGGGTGTTTCTGTATAATGGTGTTATGATTTCAAGCAAAGATACGTGTCGTGTTTGGTGATAACGTGGTACCACAAATGCTAAACGCTTCTGACATTAGAGTCTAAAAAAAATCATTGCATCAGAGTAGTAGATCACTCTTGGAGATTTACTGCCTCTCAAACATTTTCGCTCCTTCATATCTCAGTAAATAATAACAATATTGAAATCTCATATTCACTAACTTATTCCAAGCACATTTTTGTAAGGAAAACGTCTCTATTAAAAAGTTCAACTTTCATTTGAGTGTTTTTAAAATTAGTCCGACAACCTATCGTCAAAATCTCCGAACATGTTACTTTCTTCAAATCGACTGGAACTTTGCATTTAAAAGACCTTGAAGATTGCCAGTGGCAGGAAGAAGGGTGGTTTCGCTCCTTGTTTTTATTTTCTCGGCAATTTCCTCGGCGGAGCAGAACGGAAAGCGGTCTTAAAGAGAATTAGCACGCTTTAGTGTCCCGCCTACATTGCTGTCGGAATCTCTCCAACCTGGCGCCATTCCTAACAACTCGAATCTCCGTTAAAAAATATTTTTAAAAAAGAGTAAACTCCCCTTCATATTTATGATTGTTGATTGTTTGAATTTCTTTTTCAGATTTTGCGTCGGCGACAGGTTCTACCTTTGTGAAAATAAAATTCTTTGCGAATACGACTACGAAGAAAGGCTCGTCTTCGCGAATATGGCCCTTCATCCACCAGCAAATGCCACTTTGGCTCATATGAAGACTAGAGTAACTCACCTAGCTGCAACGGTAAATGATTTTTCTTTTAGTAAACTAAATATTTTCCAAAGGTAATAAATATTTATTACCAAGCACAAACTAAACCTATAAACTAAACATATGAACTAAACCTTTAATTGATTTTACAGGCATGACCTTATTTTCGTTACTACAATTTGCAATAAATTTTCGTTTGAAGGAAGTTGAAAGAGATTGAGGAGGGCTTAATGAATTTCGATTTACGGCATTCCTCGCTTTTAGGGACTTGATCAGTCTTCCTTGAGAGAATGTTGGAACTCTAAGGCGAGGACTCCTGACGATCTAACCCCTTAAGGTGGGTTAAAATGGCAGTCCTGACCCTCTCGACAACAAAGGAGTCCCTCGAGGCTTCAGCTATGCTTTACTGCGCTGCCATCGTCTTACGAGTAGGATATCGCGTGTCCTTATTAATTAAGCTCGCCCACTAAGCAAGCCCCGTCGCATGCCTTAACGATCCACAGCTCCTTGATGAGTGACGCAAAGGTCTACAAGGTGCGAATAAATGCAACTTTCGTGGTCATTGTAGACTCTACGAAAACGATTAATTAACGAAAGAAATCTCAGTCAAAGACAATGACAAAAACATTTTTCCTAAGGATTTTATAGTGCTTTGCAGTACCCAACCTAAAATTGTAATATTAATTTAAATTAATTATCCTAAAAATGTAATAAGTCCGCTTTGTGTGCACCAGAAATGTGAGATAGTCAACCTAATGTCGAAAGAAGATAATGCAAGGAGGCTAATTAATAAACTCTGAATCGCTAATCTTTCTAGGATTAAGCCCTTGATTATCCTAAGGCAACATCCGCATATCGGAACAATGTGCTTAAGCTTCATTCACATGGAAGGACCTTGTCTGTCCAACCTAGCTCGGAACGGATCTACCTAATCCGGGTCTCGTCTTGCCAAGATCTTTGCATCGTCGTCTAGTAGCTAGACATCACGTACTACGATTTTCTTAGCAAAATATTGACTGCCCCAGGACACATAGGTCACACTTCATCAGAAACTATAAATAATCTGAAATCGTTAAAAATGATAAGAATGAGGCGACTAGAAATTAATTAAAGGAACTCCAGAGACCGAAGCAACATATTCGACTGAAAAGGAACATGGGAGTAAAATGTTTACCCCAAATTGAACCATAGCAAGCAGGTAGCGATCTTAATTAAGAAAGTTATGCGGAGAGGTGCAACCGCATGTTTCATCACTGGAAATTGCTTTCGCGGATCCTTCGTTTGGCGCATTAGAAAATAGTGCGGAGGATAAAGGTGGAAAGGGTAGGGGGGAAGAAAGGGTTAAGTTGTGCACGCTCAAATCGTACGCATGCATAGAATAACGAGGTCTGAACCCGATGATATCGGACTTGGTAACGTGTACTACTTATAATATGCAAATGTCCTTTTCCTTGCCCTTCAACCCGCCAGCAAACTGCGTGTAATTCTGGGGTTGATAACCCTCGCGACTCTATTCCAGCGCCACATAAGGGGTGACTCGCCTTGTGTATCTTAGTTTAATTAATATCGGTTGCATTAACGAGTAGAATACGTGACGGAGCCGCGAGCAAACTAGGCACACGTTTCAGAATTTCAAGCTAACTTCCATCCCGGATAGTTCAGCGAGAATTCATCATGCCGTAAAGGAATTTGCTTAAGGGAATTTTATTTACATAAGTATTAAGTAGGCTGCAATTCTTGCACATGTATATTTATATTATATTATCTAGTGTACAGACTACCTTATTTACCTACTCGAATTTGCGAAAATCGGAACTGAGAAGTAGATACTTGCTTCTGGAAAATTGACAGCCTGCTCTCGAGCTTCTACTGGTGAGCGATCGATTTCTATGGGGTTTACGGGTTATAAATGACTCGTGTATAACGGCGTGTAAAATAATGGGTGCGCTTGTGGTAATACCAATAATCGCGATGGCATGCTAATGTCGTCAAAGCATCTATTACCCTAAGCTTGATGGATCCCTCTTGACATCTCGTTTTAACATGAATGCCTTAAGATTCAGATCGACTTTTTTTTTTTTAATAAAGAAAAGTAGTTAAGGTTCTGTTAATATTAGCATCATGAAAAGATGAGTTTAAAATGAGTAAAAGATGAGTAAAAAAGAGTAAAAATGAGTAAAAAAGCTAGCATTTCTAACAGTGAAGGCAGAGAAATTCAACCCTCTCAAATTCGAATCAAACTTGGAATTAGGAGTCGTAACGAAATGCAAAGTACTGGTAGCACTATCTAGAGTGCAGAATCAAGAAGAGGCGTTAAGGTTCTTAAAAACCACGAAGAGGCAGATTGCCCCAGTCGGTTCTGTCGAGGCATACCTACCCCTAAGCCGAAGAGAAGAGAAAGGGCGCGCGTTCCGAGAGTCGGGGTAGTTTTTTTGATTGCCTGGGAACCAGACAGCTGTCTCAATCTTAGTCCCTTTCTCTGTATATCTATATATGTAGGGGAAAGCGAAAATTCGCGGGCCGACCTTTTACTGTGAATAATACCCTCACTTGTTAGGAATTACCCAAGTATACCCAACAACGATCACCAACAATTGACTAGTCATCACCCTTCATAAAATACAGACTTTGTTGCATTGAAAACATTTCCATTTCAGAAAGTTTTATTTTTTTAGGGGCACGCACATTTTAAGAGTTTTGTATAACTTAATGTTTATCCTTAGAGCTATTGTTCAGAAAAAAAAAGCTCTAGAATTCCTTACAGGTTGAGTAGTTACACCTAGATTTGGTCAGACTATATAGTTTTTAAAAAGAGACAATAATACGTCTTATTTCTTATTTATTTGCACTAAAATATTTAAAAAACAGAAAACTTCTCAAATATTTAACTTGTTAGTGTGAAAAAGCACAGGAAAGTAGAATAAGAAAGGCAGTTGGAAAGATGTAATAAAACTGATCAGGAGGGAAATTCCGAAATGACTAAACAGTGTAAAAAAATGGCAATTACTTTTTATTTTGGTCTGATTGTACCCCTGAGACTTGGGGGTTGAAGTCGAAAGAGCGTGAGAGAGTTAGGAGAGGAAGGGATGGGAACTTCGAAACGATTATCTGAGTTTTAAAACAAACTCTCAAGTGTCTGCAAAGTCCTGTGCGAATCAGGGGTGGGGGCAAAGGGTGAGTAAAGAGGGCGGTGGTGGCGGGGTGAGATAATATGCTAATGCCAGTACAGCGCTACATCGGAATTTAAGAGGATCAATGTGTACAGGTTTGGCGTCGTGTATAAGGTATTACAGTCGTCTATATAAGGATTTCTAACGATTATGGGATGTATCAAAATTTACCAGATAATAATTAAGCCCTGATTTTTTTAATCATTCAAATTTAGTACCTTATACATTAAACCACCCTAATTCACATTTCAATGTAGAGTTTGATATATAATAAGCTCATTTGTTGAAAATTAACGACCTAAATATTGATTACATTGTTGCTTTATTATGTTTATTGAGCTTTGTTATTTACTGAAAACCCAACTATTGTCCAGCAGAAAATTGTATGAAATATTGAAACGTGCAATGAAAATTCGCATTGCACTTGGTTATTAAATATATATGGTTACACGCATAGTGATAAAACGGAAATATATACATGGGAACTCGCACATTGTTCCTTAACGAGCATATTATTATAGATGCATTGCATGGTTGAATTTCACGTGAGGCACCACCCTGTAGATATAATACAGACGGAGAAACTCGCATGGGAAAGCTCAGCTTGCAAGCTACGAGAGATTATGAGTTTAGTTGCGAAACAACTCATGACTCATGTCCCTATGTACGGCTCACTTTTATAACGATTATTAGTCGAGCGTATAGCGCCTTTCTTCCTCTGCCATGTGTAAGCTCGTAAACCAAGTCCCATACATCATATCATGTCAAGCATTCACCGTAAATGTATTCCTTATCCGAGGAATTAATATGTAACAAATATTTTCGAAAACTTTTTTCATACCACTTTTCCCGACTCCTTTACCTAATTGCTTTCTCAATCTCTTTCGCCGAACCCCTATTCTCAACCCTTCTTCCAGCCCACTTTTTTCTACCTCCCTTTACAACCCCCACTTCCAACCCCCTTTCACAACCATTCCATCTTCTATAATGGCAAATAACACGGTTCAACCAAATTGTATAAAAAAATTAAAGGAATTCTTGTCAAATAGAAAATATTTCAAATATGAATTTCAAAAGAATTTAACAGAATTCAAAAGAATGAAAGTGAAATGAAAGTGGAAGTGAAAAGTTACATAATCGTCCCCTAGATAATTTTCTTCTCAATATCTCAGAAGCTTACAATTTTTCATCGAGGGGAAAAAAAAAACAAAAAATAGATCCTCTAGATTTGTAGTTAGCCCCAGATGAACCTAATTCGCCCTAAATAACGATCCCAAGCGAGAGAAATAAACGAAAAGGGGAAAATCGTTTAGTTCTTTTCGGGAAATTCGCGCTCACAGGAGCACGAGTAAGACATTAATCGCGAATTCGCTCAGTGAAGGTAGTTTGTAACTGGAGGTAAATGGGGATTTTACTGGTGTGATGGTGAGAGATGGTGGATTGGGGACGGGAGGGTGGTGGCAGAAGAGAAACAGAGGGGAATGGGAATCGCGTGTCATTTGTCCGTTGATCTCCTGTGGCTGAGAACGGGCAGGTGTGATTCCTCCGCGAGGCTTTTCTTCCGCGCAAAAATTAGCACCCCCGTGTCTTGGGAGTGGAGGTACGAGTAGATGAAGAGAATTAGGCAAGACGTCGTTATCCCCGAAGAGGCAGCGTCGTTATACGTATACAGAAGCAGACCCATAGCCGTTAGATTAACTGGAGGATCGTCGTCCTTCGTGCTAACGAGGGTGGGAACTGATGGGGGTGGGATAAGGGAAACTAAGGATTCCAAGCACGAGACTCGCCTTTTCCCATTGTCAGATGTAATCGAGACCGAAAATTTAACAATGCTTTCAATTATTATGACGTTTTTTTCTTTATTTTTTTCTTTATTTTTTTCTTTATTTTTTTCTTTATTTTTTATTCTACAAATTAATTCATTGCACTGCTCTTTTCATGTATAACGACTTGATTAAATCAATTGTTAGAATCTATTAATTGCACTAAGTCTGGATGGAAACATAATTAACAAAGCTAAAACGAATTAACGCATTTAATTCAGAAAGTTTAATTACCCATGATAAAGAAAAAGGTAGAGTTGCAGTTCTGAGAGTAATTAACTCGTAAATAATTGCGATAAAAATGACAAAGAATGCGGGAAGAAATGCTTTATCATGACCCGCAAAGGGGATGTTTGGTAGTATAAGAATGCGTAAATCTCGGAAGGGTAAAGGCGTATACCTACGCCCTTGACGACGATTTCCCTTCTACGCCTCTTATATGCCCAGGAACGGTTTGTAATTAAGAAATCTCAGTGGAAGGTTCCAACATCGGTCGGCCCTCGGTCCGAAGCACGGGTTAAATTAAGTCTATGACTTATTCAAGTTTTATCTACAATTGCCAGAGGAGGAATTACTGCTGGGGATTTACTGCTGACTTCGTAATCAAATGGCACGCGCGTGCGGCTCAGGGAAGTCTCTCTTCAAGCGAGAAAATTTTATACACTATACACATATACTCAAAAATAATTGGAAATTATTCTCGATATAACTTAAAATACATAAGAAAATTTAATATGACATTGATTGATGACTGTACTCTTTACAATTTTTTATACAAAATTAATCCCTGACGAAATGTACAATGAAATTCTTAGCTATTTGCGAAATTATATTTATGGGAAGTTTATACTAGAGAAAGACTGAGAAGAAAGAAAAGGGGTGGAGATCGCGGGATAAGGGGCGGGAGATGAAAATAGAGTAAGACAGACAAGAACTGTTGAAAACTCCAAACTTTGGTGCCCAACCCTCTCTTCTCACTTCTCTTACTTGTTCGAGTTCTGCGAGAAAGGTGTTAAATTATACAGGCTTAAAATTCGTTCTAGCATGCACTTAAACCCCTTTTCGAAGTCTCAGACTCAAAATGTTGCTAACGCCTTCATCAATATATGATAATCATTCTCTCTTAAATCAAATCTCTCTATGTAAGCGTCTTTATTTCAAAAATGTGAAAAATGCCGTAATTTGAATTTATAGCAACTAAATTGAGTCTATGTTGATCTTATTTTACAGACGGTGACTGGAGGAGTTGGACAGAGACAGAGTGGGGAAACAGTACCAGGCCATAATGGATATCCAGTACCGACCACTTCGAGTGGACACAGTGCTCTAAATCCACTTAATAATTTAAATGGAATTAATACACAATCGTCTTATGACGCAAAATGACATTCAAAGTAAGCAGATCGATTGAATCCACTTCGAGAATTGCGGCCAAATTGAACACTAATTAATCCATCGAGGATTAACTCGAGATAATTTTTCAGTGAGTGCAAAGCAATCCAAAATATTTATAGACAACTGGCGAAAAGTCAATATTTTGGAATATCGGTTGCACATAGATAGGTAGATACTCGCTAAGAAGAGAATTTGGTGCTCATAGATAAAATCTCACCTGCGAAATGTTATTCCAAATTTTTGAACAAAATGTGAATATTTTATATATAAAATTTTATCTTATAAATTACTGCGCCAGTATTTAATTTATTATGCAAAATTTGAAGATATTTTATTTTTTTTTTTTTTGCTGTGGAGAAGTTTAAGAATGTAATGAGAGCCTCGAGTGCTGTCCGTTTACAGTTTCGAGGCTTGGGGCTCGCCAAAATAGGGAAGTTGGACAGTGAGGGAAGTTGGCGAAGGAGTTTAGGGCAAATTTTCAGATAGATCGAATCACCGTTGCAGTCCACGCCACTCTCACCCTGGGGGCTCATACGTTAGGGGTGACTTAAGCATTGTTTTAACTTCGAATCTCCGCCAAGACCCAGATTGATGTCGCGAACTTTTGCGCTGCCTTATTTGCGAGTCAGATAACGAGCCTGAGTTATGCCGAAAGTTTTACGAACGGCCCTATCGCAAGCTTCAAAATGTTTTATTTTCTCCCTACAATGGAACATACGTTCTGGAATTTGTCATTCCCCAAAGAAACCTCTTAAACCTGAAAAAAGATCCACCCAAGATAGAAAGCATTTTAATATTTTTATTTATTTTTAACATAAACTTTCCCTCTGACAGTTTAAATGATGAAAATTTGTATGAGCGAACTTCTACCAGCAAATGAAATTGTAAGTATTCTGAAAAATCATAGAAGAAATCATTTTCCAAGCAACTTTTTCAAGGATAATTATAATTTGTCTGTAAACCAAAGAAATAAACAAAAATACACGTTAGCTGATATCTAATCATGTATACCATAGTAATAAAAAATTCCATTGTATCACGACTGTTGTAACCCGCAGAAAATTATAAAATGTGCATTTTTTCAAAGAGATTAATCCAAAAATAATCGCTCTTTTAGACTGATTTATAAATAGACCTTTTTATTTTGAACTATCGCTTAAACAATTAGTCTCCATTTGTAACTTCCAAAAATCTATATGTAATATATTAAGGATCAAAATAAAAAGGTCTATCTTCAAGCAAAAAAATATAAATCTGTTTCTTATTGTAATTTTATTATATAAATTCTATTCGAAATAAAACTTATTATTTTGATGTTACCCCACAGAATAATCACTACCTCTATACATTATTACTAACATTATTAATAAACAATTTCCCGAACAAAAAAAAAAAACAATCTGATGTCTTTTTGTGATGAAAGATGAGTGATTGAGGTACGAAAATAAGAGAATATTGGGAAGTCTCTATTTATTCATTTTTTTCAGGAAGTTATTATATATAGTTCTTTTCGCCCGAGCATCTTTGGTCCTTGCTCTGAAATATTTAAAGGCAATACGTGATTGGCCGACGAATTCTCGGAACCTCAATAATTTACCAATCATACGCGGTCCTTTGTGTTTTATATGACGCGTTTCGAATAAATCGCATTGTGTATTCAAGAGAGCAAAATCCAACTCTGGCGGGGTGTGAATGCCCACCAGCCATCCAGCATCTACTGCAAAAAGCAAATCGAGAAAGGAGCAATCTCAACTCGCACGAATTGACTCGAAATTTGACTGAACATTGCGAATTTATAACAATGCCGGGAAAATTGCAAAGTTCTCTCCCTTCCTCTATAACAATCTTCCTCGAAACTACAGGGTTTTCAATATTTAAATAACTGAAAAATTCAACGAGTTCCCACCCTCTATTTTCAACTGTTTTTTTCAACCCCCTTTTCCCACACCCTTTTCCAGGCCCTTTTTCCAAATACCTGTTACAAACTATCTTTTCTAACACCTTTTCCCACTCACTTTTGTCGACAGTTTTGTTTCTTATCTCCTTTTCCAACTCTCTAGTAAGTTTTACTATTTCAAATGTTAATTTTTGCTAAGAAAATTGCAAAACCTGCTTTTTCATTGTAAGAGTTACAATTTGAAACAGTAAAACTTACTAAATTCCACGAAAAATGCGTTCAAAAGACAAGTTGACTATTTTAAATGGTAAATTCAGCTATTTTCTTTTTTTCCGTGTAATACTCAGAAAGTCGAACAATTTATCCAAAAGTGTTGGCAATTCTTGTGCAATTAAAGAGTTGAAAGTTAGTGGGTTTGTACACCTTCGCGTTTAGGTGTGCCGACGCTAAACGCAGTCATAAATAACATTTATCTGTGGGCCGTGCTCTAATTGCCAATGATTATCACGAGACGCTCGAGGAAAAATTGCCAATTTGCATCGAACGCTCACCATTTGTCACCAATTCATCGCCAGCAACCTCGTTATTTTGCTTCCTGAAGATCAATGAACTCAAATCCCAGGGGAAAATTGTCTATTTATTATATTCTTTTTATTTTCAGCTCTATTTTTTAACACAAACCATAGTAATTATTTTGCATTTTTTCCTAATTTATATATTTTGTTGATTTTACTCTTCTAATCAGAAAAAGGGATTTTGAAATGACACATCTTTTTGCCGAAAAACCAAAATTCCGAATGTGAAAAAGTACCGAAAAAATAATTCCCGAAACTTCATATTCCTGAAATATTTAAAATAAATTCGTTATGACAGCATGCTTGACAGGGCCAAATCAGAGCATGATGCGGAAGCGTGCAGCGTAAAGTGTCAACAGTCGTGGAAAACAGCGATTAATTAAAAGAGTAAAATTTGTTTTCACGAAATTCATTTACCGAAATATGCGCTAACTGAAATAATATCTCGCCGGCTGATGCTTGTCCCCTGCACTCGTCGAATAAAAAGGCATGAAATTCGGGAAGAATGGGATGGGAAAAACGGACGACATGCAAGCGAGAAAGAGGTAAAGAAAAGGGCAAAAAGAGAGAGAGAGAGAGAGGGGGGGGGGCTCTTCGAATGAAAGTTTTCACATTTTTTTCATTTCCATAACTCTTATGAAAATATTTCTATATTCCACCGTTGTATCGCTCCCTACCTGCCATCTCTCACATTTTTTTCTTTTTTTTCTCGTCTTTTCCTTTTCTATCATGAGGCCATACTTTTTTTCTCTTTCCTTTAAATCCACAGGCCAGGGGTTGGCGAAGTGTGATTTAAGTGCGCGTAAAACGGCCGTTAAAACAACAAAGCTTTTTAACGTCCGTCTTGATTACCTAACTCAGTTTATTAAAACGTTGCGATATTATATTTCAGAAGTAGGAAGCCTGCGTGAAGAGTTTCTCGAATGTTTCTTCGACGTTGTTTTCTTTTCTTTCTCTACTTTACCTTTTTCCCTGCCTCATTTCCTGCTCTTGACTTCGCCCTTACACTCGATGCGGCAATGCTTTCCAACCCTTTCATTAAGGGACACTTTCCAGTTAATTCTGAGAGGAACGACCACGGCTTAAACTCTTTCGCAAATTTATCTTTAGCACTCGTTAACGACTAAAGCAAGAAAATCAACCGCTTCCTTAAAGAGTGATGAAAAGGTAACTTGAAGAATATTCATAAAAAAACGAATTTTAAGATGCTATTTATTAATATTTCATTAATTAAACAGTATAGTTTTATTTATAATTTATAATTCATAATTCATAATTTTTGAATGGCTATCTTTTGTAACAAGTAATTAACGAAAGTTGAAACCACTGTAGCTAAGAAGGTATTTCTTCATAATTAAGAAATACCTATCATATTATTAAGCAAAAAAGAAAGTTTAAATTCCTGGATGTGCCTTCAAAAGGAGAAAACTTATGAAGTTCTCTTTTCACATGAAAATGTACGCTCAACTATTCAATATTTAACATAACTTGAGATTAATTTCATAACCTTGTAATTAATGGAATTTCTAATTAGCGCAAAATATTATCTAAGAATGATTAATTACATCCGAAATTGATTTTCACGATTTAAAGACAGAATTTTCGGTAATCTGAAATTTTCGGGAATTTGAATTTTTAGGAATAATAAAAATTCGGGTACTTTACATTTTCGAGACTCATTAGAGAAGTTTAATAAAAATTGAACTAGATTACGCGACGGAAATAAGTTAAAACTTACAAAAGGCTTAGCGACCCTGGCGTATTCAGTGGTCGCAATCGTGGTTGAATCGCGATCCGCAATTCCGCAAATGGGGCGGTTTGAGTCTTCGAACAAAAGATGTAATAATTCTGGCCTGGTTTCTCACTACCCCTGTCCTCGCCTTTACGAAACCCCCTTTGTTTGCAAAACAAACAAGAATCGTTTGCTCGCAAGTCGACCTTCCAAGCCCGAGCAAAGGGTGGAATTTTAATTACCCGAATATCAATTCATGCTGAATTACATTACCCGATTTCCGAATTAATAATTGTGAGCAATTATTCCCATACATTATTCACATCTTTTTTAATATATTAGCAAACCAACACGCACGATTATTTTGTTTTACTTCTTACAACTAGAAAATCATTCAAAAGCCAATCAGATTTGAAAAATATAATATACGCGAGATTTTCGAGGCATTTCATTACAGATTTTGTTACATTACTTTTTTTTAGAGAAGATATATATTTTTTTTATGAAATATATTAAAGGTTATTAAAGGCTTTTGGTGAATGGGGGAAAGATCAATGAATGTAAAATTGATAAATGAATCGAGCGTTTAATAAATTCGCATAATAAAATATCGTCGGCTCGTGATAGTGGCGGAGAAATGGTTGGGTGCGTTGTAAACATTTTAATTAAAGCTCGCGAAAGATATTTAATTTCGAATAATTAATGGTCGTTCCCCGAAATTCGCGCGCCTCACGACCATTTTCTTCTCCACCCCTGCTTGATTATTCTTAAAAGGAGATTATTTCTCTACAAATTATTTGTTTAAAAATGTAAATACTCTTCATTTATTACTCTAAAATTCTAGGGGAAAAAAAAGTGTAAAACAGTACTAATTAATCTCTGAAATATACACAAAGTACAATTTTCTTTAAAGGGTATTTGCCCTTTGCTGAAGGGAAAATACTCGGGTTTTGTGAATGAAGATTTGAATTCAGCAAAGCGATTTTAAAAACGGTTTGCTGTGTTTCATACATCGAGAGATAAAACTTGATTTTGTGTTCCTCGATCCGAGAAGAAGGAAAAACAAGAAGCGGGAGTGAAACTGTGCGCCAATTTCCTTTTGACAAGGACGCGTCTCGGTCGTGCAGAGACAATGCAAGCGGATTCAATAAAACCACAACAATAAGGGAGAAAGCGGGGATTGGTCTGGCGGGAGTCGTGCGCCACGGCGAACGGCGAGAATGGTACTGGGAGGGTAATTTGAATGAAGAGACAAGAGACAATGCGTGGGCGAAGCTGGGCGGACGAGGAACCCGATGAAAACAACCGTGGAATCAAATTAGTGTGCCGCTGGGAAAGAGAGATGGGGAAAAGGGGCTGTAATTATATTTACAAGTGGCAGTTCTTGAAAACAAAAGCCGCTAAGATTGCTCAATTCATTCGAGAACTTATTGTGGCCAACCTCGAATATTTCGTGTAATCGCTTTAAAACTAGATCTCCGCATACACGAAATCCAAAAATAATTTTGAAAAATATGTTTGAAGCTGTTCAAGTACTACACAAGGCATTTTTCTGGTAATTTTCCCCTTTCCCCGTAATGTAATGCATCTCTCTTCAAGGTCTTCCATTTCTCTCATCGAGACCTTAAGAAAATATTGCTCAGGAAGCCAGACAGACTTCTTTTCTCATTTTCTAAAATTACTTTTTTCGCTAAGAATAAATGAACTTTTTTATTTCATGATAGCATTACGTTTTTATACAAAATAGATTTAGAGAATTTTAGATGATACAGACATTGGACAGGTATGAAAATACATTTTCTTCGGGATAAATCTGTTGAGCAGGGGAAGCTTCCCCCTTTTTCCTAAGGCTCTTCAGATCGGTGTATGCCGGACAAAGCGAAATGAAAAGATAGTTGGCATGCTTTGACTACTTCCCTGCATTCTGTCATACAAGGTTCACCGTTTCAGCATGGCCACTTTTTACCTTACATCACTCTTCTTGAAAAAGGAAACAAAAGAAGATGAGTAGAAGGAAAAAAATTGAGTTTTTCAGTTGCATGCGGAAAGACATTTTCTTTTGAGAAGTGAGATTCCTTCAGAAATGGGAGTTTTTTTGTCTTATCATCAAATTTGAGAGAAAAAATGAAGAGAAAATAAATAGTAATCCATTTTTTTTACTAATGTTCTGTCTTTCTATGGTAAAAAATAAGTTTTGGGAACTTTTTTAAATATTTTTAATCTAATAAATGTAAAGAAAAAATAAATAAGAGAAATTTAAAAATAAAATTCAACCTAATTCTAAATAAAAATATATCCGGTGAAGAATAAACGACATCTTATAAAGTCATTATCTTTCTAATGGTTATGAAGCGAAAAAATATATGCACGATAAAGCACGAGCTTCAGTGGTCGTTTAGTGCTGCCCTCGCCATTTTATGGAAATCCATGAAACGGCTTATTTAATTAGAGTCTTTCAAACCGAGCATGCCGGACGAAGGTGGAAGTGACGGCCGCCTGGTCGGACTATAAAGTTTTTGCCATCACGGGTCAGACTTCTGCGTAAATTTATATCGCGCACATTTCCAGAAAAATTATTATCTCTCTTTATCTCTAGATTCGGAATTAAATACGATTAGCTGTTCAGTTAAATTGCATCCTCTAAAACTACATCTTTTAAAATTACCTCTTCTTTTAAAAAAAATTTCGATCATTAATTAACATTAGGAATGAATTTCCAGAGGGAAAATGAAAATATTGCAACCCCTAAATCTCGGTGCTCATTTGACGTAAGGTAAAAGTGGTTCAACCCCTTCTGTGAATTTAATTCTTGTGAGTCCCATCGGTGACTTTATCGAGAGAAATTACCTTGGCAGAAGCCGCCGTTACAGCATCGTTACCATAAGAACTTACTGCAACATTGGTACAGTTAATGTTACCGAACTTGGTTAACTTTCAGTTTTACGCTCCGATTCGGATTAAGAATTTATGGTAACGACTGAATCTCTCTCTCCCCTTTCTCTTCGACTCGAATTCCACCCACTACTTTCAGGCGGCCTTTTAATTGCGAAAGCCTGCGTTAAGCATTTATTTTCGCCAAAGGAAACTACCTTCAAGCTTTGATTGTATTACATTATAATCGTTAGAAAATTTCAAAATATTTCTCGTTTATATAAATTAACTGGCAACTATGATCCACTCGATCATTTTCGAGATATATAGTATGTAACATCAATTTTTGTGGATAGGATTTGATCGATGAAATGTGATCAAATTGTTACATACCTCGGGTATTTATTTTACTTTGGGATGAGTCCCTCAGACAGACATAGATAAAAAGATGATTTCTAACGACAGTAAACATGAGAATGAAGGAAAACGAACAAACAGTGAACCATTCTCATATTTCATTTTTCGCGAGATCCGCATATTCCGTGTGGATGGAATAAGCGTCGCACTTAACAAAGAAACACGACACGTGCAGAAAAGTTACTACTGGGGTGGCATATTATGAGTATTATTGCTGGCAATCCAAAAGTTATAACTCCATCTTCTCTCCTCGACTCTTTCTTATGAGCGACTAACCAGGGCTGCAGATACTAAAATTATAAGTTTATTACAAAGAAAAATGTATAACATATAAAAAAAATCTGCCCGCTTTCCGGGCACATTCGTATCGCGCGCATTGTCAGTGTTTTTTTTTTTTTTTTTTTTTTTTTAAATTCAGCATTTTGGGTTTCTTTTAAAAATGGAAATGAAAAATTTTCTTCCTTTTACATTTTCTATGTGTTTCTCTTCTAATTTTCAATATTTTTTCTTGTCTATATTGTATTACTTCTATGTGACATTAAAACAGAAAAAATTCTTTTTGAGTGGAATAGATTTTAAATCTGAAGAGTTTTTTTGAAAAAAAAAGTAAGACAAAACGTTATATACAGCCAACAAATTCCAACACCCCCTTTACGTGACAATAATAGTTAAAATTGGAAATTGGATTGGAAATTTGTTTTTATCTGTTTGATTGGAAATTTTATACTGTACAGTGACGTGATGGAATTTTAATTCTAAATCTAATCCATTTTATTTACACAATTAATATATCAAATTATGTATATGCTTCGTGTGAAAAATCAATATCAAATTTATTTAAAACTGTATTAAAATTTCACTATCTTTTTATCAGATTTAATACAAAAAATAATCAGCTAAAAATTAATGAACTTAAAGAAGTCACTTAAGTAGTAAAATAACATCAAATTTTTAGAAGCGAGTCCACAGTTTTTAATTTCGATATTAAAACCTTGAAAAATTAACTTCAGTGCTTTCTACGGTTTTAATTAAAATTTAAATATCTGCATCCCGCCAGCAATTGCATAATTCATATATTATTTTCTTCATTTATACCCAATCATAATTATAATCTAAATATCCCAATTTATACCAAAATATTCCGACTTATAATTTATTCATTTTTAAAATAACGATAAAAAGATTTTTAAATCGTATTCAACCTTTTACGCTTAATTTGATTATAATTGAATTGCAAAAAACTAACGTAGGAGAAATTTTGCATTCCAAACTTTCCATTTCTTGTATTTACCCAAGAAGTTTTTTTTCTTAAATTTCGGTAAATACCTCCCTGATCTTTGAATTCCAACATCCTTCTCTCTCTGCAACCAAGAAGTTCTCTTGAGTCGACTAACTTCTGCTAATAATGGAGAAACATTAATTTCGAGCGATTGGGCCCAGCGGGCTACTGCAAAAGTACCATCTCTTGAATTCTCTTGTCCAAGAGAAAGAGGCACCATAAGAAAGAAAATAGAGGAGGAGAAAGTAAGAAAGAGATAGAATTTTGATGGTCTCTTTTCTCTTGAATTCTCCTTCACTCGGTTTTCAAGACGGGGATGGTTTCAACCCTTTACTCCATAATCGGTACGACTTCCCCCACAATGCGTTATTCCCATAAGACTTGTTCGAGAAACAGTGATAAGTATAATAAACTAACTTCCCCAGTGAAATTATTCCTTTATTCTTTTTTAATTAATAAATAATAAACATATTATTATAATCGAGACAATATCTTTTTGCCGATTTTTTAAAAAAAGGATAATTTGAATCAAATAATAATCTTTAATCTTTTGTAACTCAGTAAATAAACTTATTTTCAAAGAGTAGAATTGATGCAAAAAATCAGGGAGATTTTTGCAGCTTGAAAGGCTACATGCCTGCTTTAATGGTCATTTTTAAATATGTAAAATTCTTTTGCCCACCGGCTAGCAGGTAACAATAAACTAACACTTAGACACCCTTCAAGAAACAATACAAAGTCGCACCCTTTGAGCTAACGATCTCACCTGCTACTTCAAGTTGTGTTACTGCCTCAGGTCTTTTATTCGCGATAATAATTTACAAGGAATTTTTTTAACGTTTCAAGAACCTAAATACTTTTCTTCTTTATAAATATATATTTTTTACAACACTTGATAATCTTTCTGCTGAAAATCCAAAATCTTGAATGTGAAAAATATATCGAAAAAATAATTCCTGAAAATTCAAATTCCCGGAAAATTAGCGATATTTCAATTTCCCGAAAATATAAAATCAGATTGAGTATAAAAATGATGAAATAATTAACTTTTAAATTGATATTTTATTTTCACGTAAAGTATTACGTTTTCAAGGTATTATAATAAAAAAGTCGTTACATTAAAAGTATATATACGATTTTTGCGACCTAAAGGGGCAACTAAAGCACACATTAGCAGTGCTTCAGTAGACTTTACGTTTTCTTTTAAACGTACAATACGACCTGAGTGGCAAGGAAGGCGCTTGGCTTCGAATCTCATAAAAGCTAACAATGATGGAAATATTACTTTTTAAAGCCGTAGAGGGTGTCGTTAACGCTACTTCATTTTTTTCCATTGGGAAAAAAATTACCATTGGGACTTTCACCTTTCCATTATTTACTCGATTCAAAATTTTTATATTTTTTACATTTTTATTTTATTTTTTTTTTCATTAATTTCTCATGCTATCTTTAAATCTTTGTCATTTTGATGTTCTAGAGTAATAATTCATTTTTTAAGTGGAATTCAAGATATTCGTTTTATAGGAAGATTAATTAATGAAGCTCCTTTAATTATTATATATTTTCAGGTTTCTAATTTATCTTATCATGTAGATTTCCTTTTTATCAGGATTTTAGTCAAAAAATTTTATAATTTAATTTATAGATATATTAAGTTTGTTTTTTATTAAAATTAATAAACTAATGGTATCAATTTGTTCATATCTAGAAAAATATTGATTAAATTACATGACATTAGATTCAATGAATAGCTGATCAGGATAAAGTTCAAGTTAAAATTTAAAAGTTAAAAAAAATTTTCTTTAATTTTTGCCGCCTTAAAATCTAAAGTAAAAAATGACATTTTTTCCGTTGCTCCAACAGCCTTAAAGGTATATATATATATATATGTACGAAAATCATGAAAATTATGATAATTGAAGGGATAAGTAAAGAGGTTACAAGAGCCTATAAATTAAGAAGTGTAACACGAATAATACAAATTATAACGTTTTATTACGCCCCTTTGGTCACGCAACATGCACCTCATTCGTCAGAAATAAAATCTGACAGTTTTGCTGCCATGCATAAAGTTAACGTATTTTCCTCTGACACGTATATGTTGACATTTCCTATTCGGGCTTCTTGAATTTCGTTCGCGTCGATCTCGCAATTCGATAGCGATGATATTATAAATTTAAGCACTTTAACGAAAGCTATGCGAGCGTTCTACACGCAATCTGCACTTTGCATGACACATTCCAAACGTCTTGCCACCCTTGTTTAAAATAACGATCAGTGTTGAATATTCGAAATCAGATGCATAATCATGCATTTCTTATCAATTAAAGAAGTAGGTGCCTTCATTCAACTTCAATTTTCATTTTAATTATGATCCTTACAGCCCCTAATGACCCTTATAATTTCAAGTTGCGAGTTTAAACGGCAATTTTGAAGGTTTTAAAATTGAAATTTAAAATAATAGTGATAGTAAATAATAATAGAGAGTCTCAATATGTATTTTAGAGTATAACTATAGACAATTATGTTAATTATGTAAATTGAACTATCATATTAGATGTGTACATGAGCATGTATATTAACCACCGAATCATTGACGATGAAGCGCAAACTCGATCTAAACAGCAAAGTAATTAATTCTCTCTGTACAGACAAGACTAACAAGGTCTGAGTAAACGGCTCTCCGAATGCACTTTGCTCAATTTTTAATCGCCATGACAAACTTGCTTCGATAAGTCTTTCTTTCGTGAAATAAATTTATAATTTCCAATTATGTACCTAAAATTCTAAAATCAAAGTGATTTCCATTTTTACGGGTAGAAACGTCTTAATTTATAGTAATTTAAACGTAATCACGTAATCACTACATAATTTAGCCTCGATATCGCGCTTTTATTTATAGGAAGAAATCTGCATTGTCCGATGCAAAGGTGGATTGAGGGAAGACCACTTACTCTGAAAAATCTGATATCAATGTACCATTCGCGCGCAAAAACTAATAATCCAGAGATTGCAAAACTCCAGTTAATTTTTTATATAGTTATCATCTTTTTGTCACAAATTGCAATTGCTAGTGAAATCGGATTTCTCCTGGTTCATTATTTTTAGAATTAATTAATTTTGAAATAATGGAACGACAGAAGTATCCCGAAAAATAAAATCTTCGATACTAAAAAATTTCCGACATTGGAAAATTCCCACGGCTTGTAATATTCCAGAAATTGAAAATTCCCGGTCGGTGATTTTATAATATTGGCAATTTTATTATATAATATAATAAATTATAAATATGGACAGAATGTCATTGCCCTTGAAAAGAACTAAAAACTCGATTGACACACGTGTGGATGAAGTGTACATATCCTTAGTTGAGAAAGTTACATTATAGAACCTTATTCGGTACTATCGGTACTATAGACTTCTCACCGGTTCTCGATTCCTCGATTTGACCGGAATAAAGTTGTTTTTGTTGTTAAGGGATCAGATTCCTCAAGCACATTTAATTGTAAGTTAAAGCACAGATGGGAGGCTTATTTTCCTCTCAAAAGGAAATCGTAATTCCTCCTTGTCAATCACTCTTCCTAAGAATATAGAAATATTCTTCTTATATTATAGAAAATAGAAAGATTTTTCTTTCTTCACTTTTACAACTTACTTATCCAAGTATATACCCTGAAAAAAAAGTTTCAATCATTCAATCATTTATTTCAGCAAGTTTTTCTCGGCATTTTTTATTACTGATAAAAAAAAGTTATAAATTCTAAAGTAAATGAATTTTTTATAAAAATAAATCGCGGAAATTGGGATAATGTTATAAAAAATTATAAATATTGATTTAGTATAATTAAAAATACCATTTGTATTCTTTTTTAGCTGTATTTTTAATATTTTTTCCACACTGTTTATTTTTGTAAAAGTTTATTAAAAAGAATTGTTAAAAATATAATTTATTTATTTTATTTTATGCGTCGATCGATGAAGAACTTATTATCAAAGGAGAAGCAAGTTTTTATCAACCTTTGATGTGGATAATAAAACATGTACCAACTGAAGTGCTGAGTCTGACTCTTACCGGTATTATCTACTGATTTCGAATTATCTTAAATTTTTTTCAAAAAATTAGAATTGAACTTGTAGACATTTTTCATATTAAGCAATAGTATGAAGCTATTTTTATTTACGGAGAAGGATTGGTTAATCAACTTTATATTTAAAAAATAGAAGTGATAAGTATGACCTCCTGTCGATAATTCAGATATTCAGCGAGGTACAGTTCTACTATAGTTCATATTGATTCGAAAAAATTGATTATGACCATATAAAAAAGAAGTTGAGAATTTTCGGTTAAATTCAATAAAAAGTGAACGAAACTGTTATTAACACCTAATTATTTTAATTGAAACGTACAAGATATCACCAAAAAAAAAAAAATTGGTACGAACGATCAATGACCCCTTCATTTTATATAACTCTTAAAAATACATGAACAGTAGAAATACCTTAAAAAACGTTAATATCTTTTAAAATTCTATGGAAACATTTAAAATTCCTCAAAATCTCTTAAAATTCTATAAAATATTTTAGAAATACTTAATATTCCATAAAATAAAGTTAAATCCTTTCAGATTCCTTAAAATCCCATGAAGTCTCGTAAAATATCATTTAATATATTTTTTTTTAAATCCTGTAAAAGTCTTTTAAATCCCATGAAATCTCATGAAATCCTTTTAAATAAATCAAGTTAATACAATCTTAGTGAAAAGTATTTTTACTTATTCTGAAATGTAAACGGCAAATCATTTTTAGTTACTTCCTTGAATCTCGAGAATAAAATTCTTATACGTACAATAAAACATAAACTAAGAAATAGAAAAGGTAATTAAGTAAAATAAAACATCTTTTTAAGATTTAGTAATATATTATAATCATGTTACTGATGTATATTAAGAACTTACAAAGTCGTTTTCAATTATAAGAAGATTATAAGGCGATCGTCTGAGAAAGAATATTAAAAACAGAAGACACATGACCACGAAATAAAAAAAAAAGGAACGAAAATTAGACAAATCAAAAATTAAACGAAAATTAAACAAAAATTAAACAAATCACAAATTAAACGAAAATTAAACGAATAAATGAAAATAAGACGTAAGGTATTTAGTCTTTAGCATCTTGCTGGCTTCTGCTCTCTAGAAATGCGATTTCTCAGACGCAGGCGACATTTCGTATCCGGAATGCTTAACATTGGCAACTGCCCTGCTTGCATGTGCATTCTCCTCCGCACTTGCAGTTGCATTTTTCTGTAACAGAAAGAAAGAAAAATGCGTGTCGATAAATTAAGTAACAATTAAGTTGCGAGTTTCTAAAGAAAAGGGAATTTCTAAATTTTATGATGTAATCATAACTATGACTATATGAATTTTAAAAATCACAAACGGCACAGAAAGTGAAGAAAGTCGTGTCTCTGAACAAGTTGCTCAAAACCAGTAATTTCTGTAGGTAAATCACTTTGTCTACTGAATCATAAAGTTTTTTCCATCTACCGTAAACCTCTTACGTCCATGCTAAGAAAATATAATAGCAAATGGTCACGGTTATACGGTCGATGACCGAGAAGGGAAAAAAGAATAAAAAAAATGAACAGAGGTTCTCTTCATTCAACATTCAAGTCGACAGTATTTAGAAACAATAATTGTAAGAACTCATTAGTGATTGCTTACTAATTAGTCAATTTTGTGATTATTTTAATCACAGCGATTATGCAAATCAAGATACCAATTGAATTTCATGCCAAACAAGGAACTTCAGAACTTGATAGCAAGATAAATAATAAATAAACTGTTATAAATAGTTGGATTTATGAAAATGATATTTTAAATCATAAACAATTGCTGAATATTTTCTAAATTGTTCTTGAATAACAATTGCAATTTCACATCGTTCATTTCAAAAGAGAATGCAAGATAAATTATAATATTAGCTTCTAGAAAATAATGTTTTATGACTTACCTGCACTTCCGGAGTCACCGCACTTACAGTCATTGCCGCACTTGCATTTGCAGTCACCTCCGGTGTTGTCTATTAAAAGAAAATTGGAACAGTTAGGAAATTTTTTATGAATGATTCGGAGAAAACAAAAGTGTAAATGGATTCACTTAAAAATATAATTATATGCTAATTACAATTTCACAACTTTCTATTCTAAAAACTTCAATCAACTGGCCAATATTTACTTCATGTTTAATCCTAAATTTATTCATCACTAATCTAGAAGACATTAAATAAGAAGAGCCCAAAGTTAAAAAATGAAGAGAAAAAAATAATAATATTTTTAATAAAATTCCACAGGAAATTCCATTTTATATATTGTGAAATGAATAGTGACTAGGGTTTAAATTGGATAAACGATCAAATACGTAATTCCATTTGAATTTATGAGACTAACGAACGAATAATCAGAAGTCTCTTTCATACCATATTGACATTCCAAGAAAATTCTTATCCCTTCCCCACACCCTTTTTATTACTCATTATTGAATTCCATTTGCAAGGCAGGATAAATTCTTCAGTATATGAAATAAAATGATACCATAAATCTAGTCATGAATCTTTTTTAAGATTTTAAACTTGTTTGGAAACTTTCCTTACTGGGAGACGAAACTACTTTTTATAGTGAGAATTGTTTTCCGAGAGTAAAACGAATGAAGGGAAGACGTTTTATACTTTTTTCTGATCTTATTAGAGACCAATAATTAAAATTATAACTGTTTTATATTTTATGCAATTTTTTCCGTAAATAGATTACGTTAATAGATAACGAGACAGAAATGTGGAATTATAAAATTAAAGAAGTTAAAATTGGATTAAATTACAAAGTACCATTCAGTTTTTGAATATGTATCTCAAGGAATTTTCTTGAATCTATTTATTTATGATTAATAAAATATTTTTGTGATATTTATTTAATCAAAAATTTAATTTAATTAAAATTTATTTATCTACTGTGAAAATTAATTTAAATCTTAGCATTTTAATCGAATCAGTTCGCTAATGAAGAACCGGTTTGGAAAATATCACCGGCAATGAAAATAATTAAAGAAGCTAATTTAGATTATAGGAAGAAAAATAATTAAACTCTTATATTTATTTTTAAAAAATAGATAAGACGTAAAAATTGTTTTTCAAAATTAGTACATACAGAATGTTAGAATCTAATTAAATTGTAAACAAGTTCTATAGGAAATTCCACTGATTTTAATTTGGTGATTCATTGATTCTAGAATGATTCACATTATTTATAAGCAATATTACACAACATTAAACAATTTTTTAATAACTACACGATAATTTAAAGAGATTTTATACTAATTTATATACATATCAGTTCATTGAATTAAAATTTGAATCTCCAAGCAAACAAAAGAAGACTAAATTATCAAAACTTTTGGGGAGAATGCACATAACTTAATTTTTATATGTAATTTTATTCTTACACCTACATTTTAATGTAATTTACAAATAATTATTTTATTTAATCCTTCATTTTAAGAATGTACTTATTTAGAAATATTTCTAGCAAGACAATTAATAATTTACGACAAGGGCTAATTTTATTTACCATGGGGGGGTTCAAACCCCCACCGAAACTTTTGACATTGTATATCTGACATAATAATAATAATAAACATACAAAAAGTCGATGTATTGTCCATGAATATTTTAACCCCCCCTCCACCGAAATATTTTTCTGGATTTATGAAATGTATGTCAATTCACCTTTGCATTTGTCGTCACCGCAAGGAGAAGGCATCTTGAAGATTGTTTTCTTGAGTGGTAGTTGAAGTAAAGGAAGTTGTATGCACTTTGGCTTGCGAAGAACTTGTCGGAAATACACGATTGCTCTGAATTTATTGATCTTCCCCCACTGCAACCGATTCAAGCGACTCCCGCCGTGTGCAACCGGCAACCTATGTGCCATGTGCAATCTAGCCAATCGCTACTGAGTATGACTGACTTGCCCTACTAAATCAGTAGCGTAACGATTTAAAAAATTAAATCATATTTTCTCAATGACTGAATTTTTTTGGCGGGAAAATAATAATAATGATGAATAAAATATGAGTTAATATCCTCTTAAAAAATAAATGAAGCAAGGAAACATGACTCAAAATGAAAAATCATAACTTCATAATTCATATATACATTTTAATAATTATAATTTATAAAACTAGGATTATGGATAAAGAAACAAGATGAAGGAATCAAATTATTACTGCTTAGATTCAAGTTAATAAATTTATATTGTTCACAATTAAAATTTTTTTAATTTTCACAATTTAACATGAAAGTTAAAATAAAGTAACATCGTTATTTATTCTTCGTTGGTCCGGGCTTTCCATATTATTTTAACACTTGATAACGCAGCATTTCTTGCCTGAAAAAAATTATTTTAATATTATAATTACAAAAGATATACATTTTTTTTTAGAAATGTTTATTCGTATTCAGTTTTATATTCATTTCTAAAAAAACAATTACCAAACTTCGTGACGGAAGTCTCTATTAACCATGGTTTTGGTTAGCGAGTTACTAAATCAATACAAAAAATTTTTCGGTCATTACCAAATCTTTTCTCGGTGAATGACTCATAACAATTATTTTAAAAATGTATTCTTACCGCCACATTTTATCACACAGTATTGGTCATCAGAACTTCCAACTGAAAGAAAAAAAGAAAAGACATTTTGTTTCCTAATGTTTTTAATTAAATAATTATCTCAATAATAAACGCTAAATAGATAAACTGATAAATATAGAAAAGAAATATTTCTAATAATTGAATCAAAATTACAGTTAGAAATACCTGTATTGCAGCGAAGAATACATTCCTTCTTATCTTCGTCGTTATCTGAAAATTAAATTTTTGTAAATCAAACAAGAGTTTTCGTATTTTTCAGAACAATAAGGAAACAAGACTGAGTAATTTATACCTGCGCAACATATAATTTTGCAGTAAGGGCTGTTATCATCCTCACATTGTTCTACAGTAACGGTGCAACATCCGCAATCAATTTCGCAACAAGTACCAGCTGTTCCTATAAAATATTATATTAACATAATCAATATCGTGTTATAATTCTTTAAAAATTATAATTCACTTTTAACAGGTAGAAAATACATTACTTACCTTTGCATCTAATTTCAAAGCTTGAATCTTTCACACAACAATTGCCCTTATCTGAAAAACATAAATAAATAAATACAAACAAAAAATTAAATTAAACAAATTAGAAACATACATTTTTTATAGAAAATTTTTAATTAATTCTTACTCTTGCAATTAATCACATATGAGGCTCCTTCGTCACTGAATCCTTGAGCTTTCTCTAAAAACCGAAAAAAATTAAACTACAAAAATAAAAAAAAAAAATGATGAGAATGTAAAAATTGTTATCAAAAATCAAAATTAGAAACAAAAATCGCACCTCCACAAAGAATTACGCAGCACTGGTTTAAATGTGCACACCATGCTGCTTGGTTTTTTGCTAAAAAAATGTAAAGAGTTTAAATTACTTTTTAATTAATATACCCAAATATAAAATTGTTTCTATTTTTGTTAAATATGTTACTCACTCGCTTTGATATTTATTGTACATGGTTTAAACATTTTGATGTTTTCTATTTTTCACTATAATTCCAACAGTAATTTCAAAATGAAACTGAGGATGATTTGTTAGCCGTTAGAATATATTGAAAATCTCCCGCGAAAAAAAACGATCCGAGTGCAAAATAAACGAACCGAGTGCACACTAACCATCTATAACTTCTCGTATAAGGTGTACATATTCTACGTGTACGTTGTAGTTATCAATTGCTCTATGTGTAACCTCAAGAGCGTATCAATAATTATATTCTTAAAATTATATATCCATTATTAAATACTAATCAAAATCAGCGCGTTACACGCACTTTGAAATATACTTTTTGTTTAATAATTAATTTATGCCTTCAATGTAGAATAGAATAGAATAGAATAGAATAGAATAATAATAATAATAATAATAATAATAATAATAATAATAATAATAATAATA
>CAJFCO010000077.1:2133331-2214623 GCA_904066015.1 Synergus gifuensis
TTTCTCAAGTAAAATGAAGGGATCGAATTTTGAGATATGAACTTGGATGCAACACGTTTAACTTTATTTTTGTAAATTAAGTTACACTGACTTCATTTTAAGCACAACATAAATTAATCTGATATTGTCCTCCTATCGCAATGCGCGCAAAACAGATATATAAGAAAATGATGCTTGGCAAATCTGTTAAACAAAGGAAATTTATTAATTTAATGAAACATAACTTAAGTATAAAAATTACTAGATTAATATTGCTTACAGATGTGAAAGTGCGATGTGTCATTTGCATCATTTTTCCTGCAGTGATGTTTAAGGGTTTTTGTGATCTGAGAAGAATAAGCATTAATGCTTTAGAATCTCTAGTCTGCATTTCAAACCAAGAAGAATTATTGTAAACCGCAAACCCAATCGACTCATTCTGAAACGTATAAAATTTGTAATCTTTAATTATTATTTTTTTTTATAAATTAAATTTGAAAACCTTTGTATAGAGGTATTCGCCACCGAAACAGTAAACAGCAACTTCCGACAAGTCCGCTGCAAAAAAGAGAAGAAATTTGAATATGCTGTATGTGCTCAACTTGAATTTCGCCATCTATATGAACAGAAAACATTCAGAATTAGTTTTCATTAAAAAATAAGCAAACTCTGTATAATTATCTTTACCATTCGATAGTTAACTAACCATAGAAAACATGTATCCATTGCTACAGATTCCTAAAATACTTCCGAATACCTGGATTAGAATTTGAAGAGAATAAATATCCTCTAGCATTTGACAATAATTTAAAACGTCCTGATAACTATTCACTACTTTTTTAGATATTTCTAATATCGTTTTCACATCTCTTTCTTTCGTTACTACTTCCGAAAATTCAATAATTTCTTCCTTTATTAAGTCAAACTTAGCACCTGCGTGTAACACCTTAAAAAGTACAATTTATATTCTTTAATAAGTAATCGAAATATGAAAGTAAAAAAAAAATCGATTTTTTTACCAGTAGAATAAATAGACTGTCGAGAATAGCATTTCCGCCACTAGCAACTATCATGCTAATGATTTGAACAAAAAAGAGAATTTCGAAATTCGGGGATTTTTTGCTTTCGAACGGATATGTTAACTGAAAAATAAATTGCCTATCTTCAATCGACTCGAGAGTACTGTTAACTGTAAGAGCAGCGATTAAAAATAAAAAATCAGTGCTTAAATAAATTCCAAAAACGCAGAAGGAGTACAAATTAGCAAATTCGTATTTTTTAGAAATAATTTGTTTAATTTTATCTCTTTTAACTTCATCCCACTCCTTTAAAATCGACATCAAAATCTTTTGAATAGTTCTGAAACACATATTTTCATTTTTCTAAATTAGTAAAGCAACGACTAAAAACCTGCTAATAAAATTGGACTAATAATCATTTTCTGAAAAACTTACCGACGTTTTATCAGAATGATTACGAACTTAGTATAGAATAATGTTTCGGCTATTGTGGCTCCAAGGTGATCCATCACACTTACAATATTTTTGTGTATAAAAACAATGTCCCAGTATTGGAAAAATAAAGTGAAGAGGGCTATCACAATCACAAATAAGAAATAATAAGGCATCCCAACTTTTGGCCAAAGGCCAACAATTCGAAAGCAAATTACTAGTGGTTTAATTATTATTCCTGACGATGACATCTTCTGATCAAGAATAAAATTCAAAAAAATAATTAAAATTGGAAACTTTAACAAAAATTAGCTTGAATTCTACCTCTTGAATTATCAAGACAGAATGCGAAGTAAAAAAATTATAAAGTAATGTAATTTACTCAGTTATCATTAATTTTTCTACACATCATGAAGATAATGTGTTCCATTCTTGAAAAAATGTATTAATTGCTTTAAATAGACCTAATTATGATGTGTCAATATAATTATCATAATTTACGAAGCTTGCACTTTTAAATTTAATGAGTGTTACACTAAAAATAGGATAATAATACTTATTCCCTTAATTTTATCGTATTGCTCGTAGAACTGACATATAAGATGCTGAAGCTTCAAAATCTGTTAAACAATCAAGATAAAAATTAATAATGCAATTAAAGTACATAAAAAACCGAAATACGTACACCAGTGAAATTAGAAATTGTCAAGTCCATAATTTTTCCAGCTGTGATTCTTACAGGCTTTTGTCATCTCATCATTATAAATAATAATTCCTTAGAGTGAAAAGCTTTCATTTCATACCAAGAACATTCATATGCAATGTATCCAATTGAGTGATGCTGCAAAATCAGAAAATAACAAGAGAAATATTGTATTAAATACTATTTAATGCAGTTTAAATTAAATTTTTATATTGAATTTTGAGACCTTGGTAATAAGATATTCGCCAGCAATATGCAATAAACAGCAATTTGACATATATCGGATATCAAAAATAACACAAATGTTCCAGAAGCAAATAAATTAAAGTTGTCTTCCACTAGCTGCGCAAACATCCCAGGTAGCAAAATTAAGCCACCATACTACAATTTTGAGTAAATTGGATTTAGTCTGATTGTGCCATGAATCATACAAGCTGCGTCCGGATGATAGTATAGTTCTGCATTCTCTGCATTGTTAATGTAGGATTTGTCAAACAGGCATCCAAAATTCTACTATCAGATGCAGAGTTCAGAACCGAAAAAATTTTACTGAATCATTCCGCCATGATGAGTATAACGTGAAATATCATCAAGGCTATGTTAAGATTAATGCATCATAGCACCATCAGATTAGTATTTTCAGTATTAGCAATTGTGGATGGTAGCACCATCATAGTACCATTATAACCGAGTCATAGTTTTCGAATAATGGTTGCTGTAGGATTACAAATATTTGAAAAATCATATATTTTTTCGAATTTTTACAAATAAACAAAACAGAGGAAAGCTTGTGGATAGGGAAAGAAAGTTCAGTAACGTTGGTACTAATAAAAGTTTGTAGAATTTATTGAAGTTACAAATTCAGAATGTTTTACAATATAATTATTAGATAAACGCAATAATCATGCTTAAAATAAGAAAATGAAAGCTTCAAAGAAAAATAAAAGAAGAAAGAAATAAGCCTGCTGAGAAAAAAAAAAAAAGAACACTTATTGGAAGACTTACTTCAACGATAATTCCTTTTTTTGAATTATTATGGAATTATTATGGATTTGAATGATTATATAATTTCTCCGCTTAATCTGCAAAGTGGGTTCTCTCACTCCAGCATTATTATTTATTTATAAGGAACTTTCGATCCTGTAAGTTTCATGCAAAAAGATGAGGGCAAAGTGACGCGCTCCCTTGTTGGTGCTATATTGTTCATATCATAAATATTTGAAAGCGTGAAAAGCAAATAATGCAATGTTTCATCAATATTCACTGCATCCACGACACTAAGTTAGAAGAGCATCCGGTTGTGCATAAAACGCACAATCGTAACTGCAAATAAACTTGTTAGATCAAAACACGATCTTTCATATATTTTAAGCAACTCATGTATTACTCTGGCGAAGGCTTCGGATAGAAAATTTCCTATCCGAAGGAATCCGAGCCAATGCGAAGTCTCTTTCCGAGCGAATCAGTTTCATTCCAAGCCAATCCCAAGTTCGCATGATTCCTATCCGAATGAATCCGAGCCAATCCGAAGTTTGAAGGAAGATTCCTATCCGGAATGGTTTGGATTCATTCGGATTGAAAAATTACTTCGGAGTGGTTCGGATTCATTCGGATTGAAGCTTTGGATTAAAAAATTTCTTCGGAATAGCTCGGATTCATTCGGATTGAAAAATTTCTTCGGATTGGCTCGGATTCCTTCGGATTCATTCGGATCAAAAAATTTCTTCGGAATGGTTCGGATTCATTCGGATTGAAAATTCGGATTCATTCGGATTGAAAATTCGGATTCATTCGGATTGAAAATTCGGATTCATTCGGATTGAAAAGATTCTTCGGAATGGTTCGGATCGAAAATTCGGATTCATTCGGATTGAAAAGTTTCTTCGGAATGGTTTGGTTTCATTCGGATTCACTCGGATAGAGATTTCGCATTGGCCCGGATGACTTCGGATTGGCTCGGATTGGAATCCTATCTGAAGCTTTCGCCAGGGTAGCGAGAAATGGTGCCAGAAGTGATTCAAGATACGTCCGGAACAATGGACAATTATTGCGAAATATGATGCACCCTCTTGATTGTGCAATCATTCTACAATCATAGAGTTCTTAAAATTTCCTCCGTATTTCTTCAGCATCTGATTGTATTACTATTGAATCAATTAAAGGTGTTATGATGGGTTTAAGTTCAAATCAGAAAATTTCAATTCCTCATTAGTTTAATAATAATCGATATATAAAGATAAATAGTTTTATTATTTATTTACCAGTACCAGGAATAAAGTATCCACTATTGAATTTCCGAAGGTGGCAACTGCCATTGTGACGTATTGAATACAAAATATTATTTCAAAATAAGGAGTAAAATTTGTCTCAAAAAAATAGTTTATATTGAAAATTGAGAATTTTTTTTCAGAGGGTTTGATGGAAGCATTCATCGTAATTGGAGTGACAATAAAAAACATGTTAGTGATGAAAAATATGATATTGATAGAAATATAAAAGTGTTTCGTAAATGTTTGTTTCACAGCTATTAAGTCTTTAGATTCTTTTTCTTTAGAATTTTCCCAATCTGTTAGAATTTCCGTCAAAATCTCTTTCACAGTTCTAATGAGAAAAATAATTTACAAAACTATTAAATTAATACATCTATTAAATGAATAACATAAAATCTGTAATAATAATAATCTCACCGTCGATTAATTAGAAGCGCAAAAAATTTGATGCCAAATACAGATTCAGCCATTGTGGGAGCGAAATGTTCCATAATAGTTGTAACATCCTTGTCAATGAAAAAAATGTTCCAGTATTGAAAAAACAAAGTGAAGCTAGCTATCACGAAAATAATTAATACGTATCTTGGCATAGCAGTTGATAGCAGTTTCGGGCCAAATGCCAATCAGCCGAAGATTGATTTCAATCGGTTTAGCTATTATGCTTGACATATTTTACTCTAAGTTTAATTTTTACATTCTCATCAGAGAAGGTATTAGATTTGTGCAAAATTTCCCCCCCCCAGTTTTTATCAAATGTCCACGTTTTGGGACCCCCTGAACCCGAAAAACATGTTTTTACGAATGTGTCTGTCTGTCTGTCTGTCTGTCTGTCTGTCTGTCTGTCTGTCTGTCTGTCTGTCTGTCTGTCTGTCTGTCTGTCTGTGTGTCTGTATATTTAGTTTGTGAGCACGATAACTTTCGAAAGAATTGACAGATTGGATTGTCCTTTGGTATACTCTTTAAGTGTCCTAAAATGAAGGTCAAGTTCGTTGGCCAGCCATTTTGGATAAAAATTCAAAAAGTGGGAGCATTTTGAAAAATTTTGAAACCACTTTTTTTTTTTCTAAAAATTCTAATGACGCACGTTCGTAGTACTCAAAAATTCGAACAATTTTTCTTAATGACTTTTTTGGATAAAAAAAAAATTGAAAGACTTATAACATTTTGAAAATCCAAAAAAATGAAAGAAAACTTAAATTAGAAGCCAAACAACGCACGATATGAAAAAAAGTCTAAAGATGAAAAATGTTTATTTTTGAACGCCCTATAAGATCCGCATAACAACTTTTTGAATTTCCTTAAAAAATCGAAAATTCAAATTTTGAGCCAAAAAACGCGAGATGCAGAGAAAATGATAAGAAATATAATTATTCGCCTTAAAAAGATCTACAAGTTCTCCTTTGGCCATTTTTCAATAGGATGAGTAGTTTTTGTTTAAATCGTGAAAAATATTGTTAAACAGAGCCGAGCGCGGAGCGCGAGCTTTAAATCAAATATCGAGCGCGAAGCGCGAGTGCCCTGATGAGAATGTGCTCCTTAAGGTCGATAGAACCTTAAGTAAATTAGTTAAATTTTGCATGCAAAGCTGTAATTTAATTTAATTTAATTAAATTTTTAAAAATATAAATTACAAATATAAAAAAATAAATTAAAATATAAAAATATAAATTATGTAATTTAATTAAATTTAAAAAAAAACATATATCTTTAAGCGTCCTGTAAAGCGCAAGCTTCACTAAGGGCACAAGCGCGCGAAGCGCGCAACACGGAGCGCGAAGCGCGACGTGTATATATATCGGAGCGCGAAGCGCGACGATCGAACTATATTCGACCCCCCGCGCGCCGTAGGCGCGCTCATTTTTGCGAGCGAAGCGAGCCGCGCGCCAAGCGCGCGATGAGAATGTGCCCGCGAAGCGGGCAGATTTTTTAAAGTAGAATTAACATAAAGAATTAAAAATATTTAAACATCTGTTACTTATAAATTCTTTTTACTAAGAGATACAAATTTTATAAATGATTTGATCACTTTATAAACAATGAGATCTGAATTTTCAACGTTACATCGTCAATTCGTTTTCTTCGAGACTAAGAGATCATTAGTTCTGGATTAACAATTTTAATTATGATTAGCAAGGTCTTCAAATATCATTTATTTCTGACAAATATGATGCCAGAACATACATTTAAATTAGATGACGCAAGGTATTATCAACAAATTAATTAATAATAAAAGATGTCTAAAATTTTAATTTTAAAAATGATCTGCTCAAATGAAGAAAATTTATTAAATGCAATTAAAAATTAAATTTAAATTGTTGAGAGGGCCTTTAATAATTACGCCCCTGACTAACAACAGTAATTCTGCACTTGGCTCGCTAGTACCATCATCACAACTGATAAGAAAGATTGACGTATAGAAAATTAGAAATGATGCACACGGCACGCTAAAAGTTGATGAGAGTGGGAATGACCAGTCTTCTTCAATTCTTCATGATTCATTAGCATCGAGACATTAACATCAGTGGTTTGCTGGTTTTCTCGCAGCAAGTGCAAATTAGACGTTTTACTTTGCTTTATGTCCTTTCCGCACCATAGAGCGACTTTCATTTTCCTTGCACTAGTTTTATTGTACCACTCGGTTGAAGAAAAAAGCTACATTATCCGCCAAACATCCAACCAGTAAAATAATCGAAAAGTTAAGTAGTTCTTCGCCAATTGCTACGTTGTGAAAACTAAAATAATTTAAAACAATTTGTAAAAAAAAAAATATATTTCGATTAAACAAAATTTCCGTCGATCATTGCTAATTTTCTACAACTAAAACGTAAATATACGAAATATCAGTGTAGAAAAATTTGAGCTTTAGAGTTTGTAGGTTCCTTATATTCTAGTAGAAACATTTATAAAAATAAATAAGACTTCGATGTGAAGTTAATATAGGTTCGAAGACAAATTGTGTAGTTAATTTTTGAATATTTACACCGAGTTTTTACGATGGCACAAAATAAATCAGAAATTCTTATAATCATGCTTGGCTTCTACAAACCTTATGTAATACGAGAAAAATAGTGGATTTAAAAAAATTGGATTTAAAATACGACATCAAATTTTATCGAACAGTTCGCGCTCTTATAGAATCTGTTTTTCGTGCAATTGTTTTCACATGTATGGAAGTTTCCACCAATTTATTATCTGTCTCGTCTTCATCTGTATTTCTTTCACTAACAACTGGCACACGACCTGAAAATTAATTTTTTTTATTTATTTAATTGTGATTTTTTTACGAATATATTTATATATTGTATAAGAGAATTTCTCTAATACCTTCATGTCTAATAACGATCTTCTTTTCTGCAGACTTCAGTAAAGTTTTTACTCTCAATCCTTGACTCTTGGGTTCAGTTTTAAAATTTTCTTTTATCTGTAAAATGGAATTCATAATAATTAGTTTGATCCACAGCACATTGGAAGGAGTAGCTGAAAATTATTTATTTAACAAACCGTATGAACTTTAGCCGGAGATTTGTAATCAATTTTAGGAAGTTTGAATTCCTTCTCAGGAATGTTTTCATCGCCACGTGTGTAAGAGTCAGCAATCTACAACAAAAATGTATTGTTTATAATAGACTATATTTGTTTAAATATACGAAAATTTATCAGAGTAATTAAATATAATTTTCTTACCTTCTTTCCCATAGGAGACAAATTAAATTTCAGTGCAGAACTTTCCTGGGTGCTTTTTAATGGTGTGATTCGATTTCCATTAGATTCATTGGAAATCCCCAAAGGTTGTGGCGTCAGCAACCAATCGTTTGTTTTTGCATGGATATTTTTTACCAATTTAGCGTCTGTACCCCTGATATATTCGGCTATTGGTGATCTCACATTTTCGTAAACATTTTTACGAATCTCTGGAGTACGAGGACTTTTTCCGAAACTGGAAGTCGATTGAATGCCAATAAGATTTTCAACCTGGGGGAAATACTCTTTCTTCTTTTTCTTTTCGTCAGTTTTCGGACTTTTACCAGGAGTGAAGAAAAATTTACGTCTGGGAGACTTCATCGCTTTCTTTTCATCCGTTTTAATTTCGCTGGAAGGCTTCGTAGCTTTTTTAACTTCATCCTTCATTTCGCTGGGAAACTTCATAGCTTTTCTTTCTTCACTCTTGATTCCTTTGGAAGACTTCGTAATTTTCTTTTCCACACTCTTAATTTCGTTCTTGACTGGAGTTTTCATTTTCGAATTTGCATCCACAGCCATTCCAGGATCGGTATCAGAAGATTTTGGATGTTGAATGATCTGGAAAATCGATTTTCTTTTTTTCAAAAGAAAATCTTGATACTCCATACAATGATTTATCGTGTTTAAGAACTCAATATTATTATCTGGCAAAGAAAGAGATTTATTAGGACTTCCTAATTTAGAAAGCAATTCGGCAGTTTCCTTTTTATCTGACACTATAGGATCGTTCCTATCGATTTCCATCATCAACTTCGCTGTTTCAAAACACCTTTGTCTTCTTTGTGCAAGTTCTGCTATTAAACTTTTATCTAAATCATCTTCGCAGTTAGGCGAATATCTTCCAATACTTTCACGTTGTCTCAGAACTGATTTTCGTTTCTTCGGTGATGCTTTATTAGTCCTATTTTCCATTTTCTTAGACTTTTTGGTTTCTCTAGTTTGCTCAGAGAAATACTTCTTGTTTCTTGATGTTTTTGTATTTTCTTCTTTTAATGTCTTCGGACTAAAAGATTCAAAAGTGTCCCCCGTAAAATCATGGAAATATTGCGGTTGCTTGTTTCGCATTTGATCAATTGCTGTGTCATCCAAAGAAGCCAACTGATGTTCACAAGTAGTTCTTATTTTATTCAGCTTCGCAGCAGGAGAATCTGGCAAAGAAATGCTCCTCCTCAATTTTTGAGGTGAAATTCGTTGATGCATATAAACTCCGTTGCACATGCTCTCCCAATACTCGAAAGAATTGTTCGTTTCGTTAAATCTAGCATCTTTGATGGCTTTATTGACTGATATTTTTCCAGAACCTGAAGGGCTTTCTTTGATTCTGAAAATTCCCTTCGGAGTTTCTCCATAGTTTATTGCGTTTTCTTGAACGCATTTATTCTCAAATGGAGTCGATGAAAAAGTTTCTATAATCGAATCATCAAAATTGCTCTCTTCATCCACAAATTCGATGCTTTGATTCTCAATTTGCTCCTCTTCCTCTTCATCTTGTTCACGAATCACGTCAGGAGACAAAATCCATTCCGGCATCGATTCATCTTCTATAAACTTGCAAAGTTTTCTAAATTCTGTCGTCATTTGATTAACGCTAATACCAGAACAATCTTTCTGATCTGAAAGCGACGGCATCATCGATTCTTCTATAATCATCACCAACTTTTCTGCGAATTTAGTAGGAGATGAATGAAATTCTTGGGAAAGTCTGGATAAAACTTTCTGGTGCGACTGTAAACCATTCTTATCTGAATTCAAAGATCTATTAAAAGTAGAAAGCGCATTCCATAGCTTGCTAGGTTCAGTTCTTGGAGTTTCGATTGTGGGTTTCGGTTCCTCTTGATCTTGCTTCAATTCTAATGCCTTACTCATTTTATTTAAAACTTCAGAAATCGGTGAAGTAGGAGATTCTGTCGATGTCGGACTATTTAAATGTATAGGTGTCTTTATGGATTTCGAGGCTCTTTCCAAATTTTGTTTTTGCAAATTTATTTTGGATCTCAGGCTGGAGACTTGTTTAAAAATTGTTGTGTCGGGAGATATAGTCTTATTTGCCTTTACTTTCACCATGGTCTTTTTTTTGGTTGCCGAATTTTTCAAACACGATAGAGCGTTTGAATCTGAATTTTCCTTCTCGAACACTTGACCTTTAAATATATAAAAATGATTAATTGTAGCCTTTGAATTCCATTTTTAAAGATTCTTAGGATTCTGTTATTTTTGTATAATTTTTTTTATTGCAAAAGTGGATTTTTTAATTCATGATTTCCTTAATCTTTATCTGCATGAAAATTTTCTAAATTTCGTATGAAATTTCCTCAAATTCAACTTTTCAAACCTTTCAAACTTCCACAATTCGCACCTTCAAACAAAGGCGAAGAATTAATTAATAGTATAAAATATCTAATAATTACTTTTCTAAAATATGCTAATAATGAATTCTAAAAACAAGAATATATGCGAAAGAAACGAAGTTTGAGGTTAGAAATATTCAAAATCTATAAAAGGAAATAATTCTTTAATTTAAAGTTAAAATAATAAAATCCGGTTAACTTACGTTGATATTCACTTATAGAATTGGTAAAATCATCACTACGACGTCTTCTAAAACTCATTATTACAGAAAATTCAACAAATGCATACAAATTTGTAACGGTCACAATTCTATTCTTATAAACTAAACACTTTAAACGCACTTTTTACGCTTTTTACATACATACAAAACACATACGGAAAAACGGAACAAGTGCCACTAATACCAACATTGTGCAATAAGAATACCAGATTATACATATTCTCAAAAAACACTTACTGAATTTGTTAATTTAACTAAAAGTGAGAAGAAAGGTTTGTAAATAACCAATATGTTAATTAAACTTAAGCAGTATGACTGCTAAACTTCCCAAATTATTGTTTGACTGAAAAGCAATTTGAATTTGACAGATATTTAATTTTATTATTATGGCTTCCCTGCTTTTTGCGGCTTCTGGTGCGAATAGAGGTTATGTTCATATGTTATTATTATATTTACCATTCATATGTATATTTTAATTGAAAATATGTAATTTAGGCGTTTGTACATTAAAATGCTGTCAATTATGTGAATTAATATGAACGTAAACACAAATCATTCTGAAAATGAAACGGATTTATCCCAAAATAAAGTTTTATTGAATCTGGCAGTAAACATCCTCAAAGAATCATCTGCTGAATTTTCTAAGGACAAAAATTGTAAGTTCTCATTTAATATGTGTTTTAATTATGAACAAATCTTTTTAAATATATTTATTTATAATAATAGTTATAAAGTATACTTTAAATTATAAAGACCCACTCAATATATTATATCTATTTATAATATCTTTCGAATGTTATTTTTCGAGATTATTTCAACATAAAACTATTTTTTAATTTATTATACAGTTTCCGATAATACCCTGATGAAATTATATTCCATATTTGGTGAGACGTTTGAAAAAGCATTAGAAATTTATGAATCAGGTCTTGTAACACACATTTCTGAATCAGAATTAGAGTCCACAAACGAAGGACGTTGGTTTTTACAAGTCGAGGGATTTTCTGTAAAAGTCTACACTTTATTTGGTAACGTAAACTTCTGCACGTGCAAAGCTTTTAGGTACATATTCAAGTTATTTAATATATGTATTTTTATGAATGATATTTTATTCATACATTCCTGATGTTTTAAATAATTAAGAAATGAAGAGTTTCATATTTATTTTTTAAAATAAAATATAAAATTAAATAAATGCAGCTTTTATTTCTAACTTGTTCATTTTTTAAATTGTAGATTACACGTTTTAAAAACGCAATCTGCCATCACATGCAAACACGTTTTGGCAGCATGGTTAGCATTGTTGGATAAAGAAAAATTGTCTTATCATAAAGTAACACCAGTGCAATTTCGAGAATTATTACTCTACCACGTTTCGTCCAATCAACATGAGTACTCCAACTCTCAGTGATGACTACAAATTTCTGGCAAAATTAGGAAGTCTTAAAACTGTTGTTCACCTTTTGAAAGCAATTAATTTTAAAGAGGTACATTATATACAGGAAGCAATCTTACACTTTAGTGTTTTTATCTTTTTTAAAAATGTTAAAATCTTTTCTTCTTTTTTCTAAACCGAAAATTTCAAATAATTGAAATAATAAATTATATAAAATGATTATGAATGATTTATCTACTTTATAAATCAGACTGCCACCTGTTCCGTTTGTGAAAATGGGCTCAAGGTCACTGTCGAGGACGCAAAATGTATGCAGGCCACAGTTTATCTTCCAATCAGTGTTTTTCAAGAATTTGACCTGACCGAGGACGTTATTTTTCGAATAAACCTACACGTATTAATAGAATGCTTATGTATGTATTGGAGCAGCATAAATGTTCAAGGAAGTGAGGTTGTTTTGCAAATGGTTTACAAGGTAAATTAATTTGGAAAAAAAGATGAAGGAAATTAAATTACATAGATTCTTTAATATAGAGTGATTCTTATTTAATTTTAATAGGGAAACGGGTATCCTGTTGCAATACTTATTGAAGAAGACGGAATCATTACCGAGTGTTCTTTGAAAACTCAAGAACCCAACGAATTGCTAAACTTTAATCTTGAAGATAACGTTTTGAACAAAGTTATTCTACAAACTGAACTTTTAAAAGACGTGCTCATTGAACTTGATTCTTCTAGTGATTTAATTGAGGTAACGAATTAAATTAAAAATGACTCAAATGTCATCTTACCTGATTCGTCCTGTAATTTATAAATTATTAAATATATTTTCGGTTTTCAGTTTTTTTTATCGCCAGTTGCACCTTATTTTAAAATAAAAACAGATGGATTGGCTGGAGACTGCGACATAGAAGTTCCTCACAATAGCGAACTAATAGACAGCTTTGATTGCAAAAAGACATCCAGTTCCTGTTACAAATTTACTCACATTAAACCTGCTATGAAAGCACTTTCTTGTGGTAACAAAGTTTCTATTCGGACTGATGAATTTGGATTATTATGCTTTCAATATATGGTCAGAAATGAAGAAGGACACACTTGTTTTATTGAATACTTCGTAAGTTTGCAATCAATACATATTGAATCCGTTAATAAAATAATCTATTAAGAAATTTAAAAATCATTTCTCTTATCAGATGTCGCCAGTTGTGGATGTTAACAATTAAAGAGACCAACAATGACATTACGAAAATAATCTGAAGTAAAATTTAAATAATGTATTTTGTACCAATTTCTCAATAAAAACGTTTTTCATACAAATTTTAATTAAAATTCCAAATTATTTATAAATCTGAAATAAAATAAAGACCTAAATTATCTCATAAAATTTTATTTTATTATTTAGACTAGATAGTACTGTACATAAGTTTCCTGGTAGATATTTAATCCAGTATACTTGATGAGTTATATTCTCTCTGTGAGAGCATTGTAGAAGACATAATGATAGAATTTTTCAGAAAAAAAATTCTCAACACTATGCCGCCGAATCAAACCTCTCACGCGAAATTTCCGCAAATCCAAGACTTCATAAGAACCGGATATTTCTTCCAAAACTAAATGAGCATTTTACTAGAAATAAAACATTTTTGCAGTAGAAAAGGAATGAAAAACATAACTTAAACTAATTTTCTAGGTAAAAAAAAGAACAAGCAAATTATAATTTATAAAGATTTGATAATTGAATAAATGTAAAGGTTTTTTTTTTTATAGATTAAATTTTCCTTATTGAAAATATACAGTTATTACACAAATATGTACTCATATCGAGAATCACTGTTTACACAATCTACGCTTTTCAAAATAGGTTCAACACCACAACGAAGCGAGTATACGTAGGTTTCCTCGAATTCTTTAGTGGTCCTTATTTTAAAAATTTTCCTCCTTTTATATCTACTGCCAGTGTCATCATAAAATCCAGAAATAATCGTACATATTTAAAGTTCATGTAATAAATCTGTTGCAATATCTATAATTTTATTTTCCTGTTTGCTTACAATCATTTAATTATTTCTTGATTTTCGGTCGAATGAGCAGCTTATAAATTTATTTACTGTAGTTACAATATGACATTTATCGTACTTTGAGTATAAAAGTACTTTTAATGCACAAATTTCACCACGCCAAGTACTATACGTGCCCCTTGACTATCTGTACAGATTTCTAAAATTCATATAATATCAAAATTAATATTGCTACACAATAACCTTATTCATATAAATCACTCGTATAGACATATATGTATCAATGTCAATCAAACTCAGAGACGAAACACTTGGATTCTGATAATATAAAAATAATCGTTGATTTCCGTTTCCTTAAAACCTTATAGAAAATTAGCATACATACTATACAATAATTACAATTATGATAAGAGCCGTCAAAGGCACGTGTACCTTCCGAATGTTTTTCGATACGATATACATCGTTTGAAATAATATTTACAGATTGGGAATGCAGGCAGTAAAATATTGTGCTTTGAAATTTCAATCTGCGCTGAACAAATCGAATTCGAGTCTTACAGAAATAAAAAACAAACTAATAAAATAAAATACTTTAAAAGATTCTGTAATTCTTGTAATACCTGTAGGAAATTTTACTTGTAGCGCAATGTTGTTCAAACACTATAATAATTTTTACTGCTGCAACAGTGGAATAATCCAGGCAATCCAAAAAAAACAAAATAACATTAGTTTTTAGAACTAAGTAGATTCTAGAACTTCTATAAAGGAAGTTACTACATATTGCTAATTCTTTTATAGAAAAAGCAGAAATGCAAATACAGAAACATGGTATAAATTTCTATACATAAATAATATGTAATAATAAAATATGTAATAAGTTTGCAAATTTTCTTAACAAGTAAAGTCGATTGTACGTTCAGTAAATAAATTGCATTTAATTTCTCAGGATTTTGTTTAAAATGATAAATTAATACCATTGTTTAAAAGGTAAAACATATTTGAGTAAAAATAGAATTTCTTAGAATAAAAATGACTTTGTACGATTTTAAAAGTCATAAAAGTATATGCAAATATCAACATATCAAATATCAAAAGAATTTTATAAATGGCAAAAATAAACTGCGATTAAAAAGATGGCCACTCAAACATCAGAAAAGAATTTCCGGTTTTCCCGCTCACAAATTATATTTTTCTCGGTTGTTTTTTAAAACATTATAAAACTATTAAATTTGGTGTGAAAATTTCTTTTGTCAAAAAATTTCAAAATCGATATATACTTTCATTAACCATACAGATATTAAGTTTTTCTTTCTTAATACTTGAGGGAGACTTTACATGTTTCCAAAATTCATTGAAAAATTGGAAAAACTTCAAAATTAATTAAGTGTTAGCGAGCTTTCGAAAAATAAACAATTCTCATTTATTTACAAAAATACGACAGATAGAAAAAAAGTTTACAGAGTAAAATTATTGCGCTTTAAAAGCTCTATAAAAAGTTCCCGGTCAGTGGCTACCCTGGACTAAAAACTAAGAAATGTCACAAATAAAACTTCAGCAAGTCACTAGATAAAACACGTGATGTTAAAATTCCAATAATCTCAATATCAAGCAGCGATAAACCGCGTGCAAAAACAATATCAATCGGCAGAAACGGTAGCTTAAGTTTTGTGCTCAAATTGTGAAGAACACAGCTTAAAAGCCCACGTAAAGGAAATCAATTTACGAATTATACCACTGTTACAGTTCCAACTTTTAATGACCTTGAAGGATCAAGAGGAGCTTTCTAGTGAAAGTATTTAACGTTTTGCGATAAGGACTTCAAAAGCTTTAGGTTTTTGTCAACGGTTTTTAATTTAATAACTTATCTTTAACGTTTGTTTTAGAGCTTGAATCAAATATCCTAAAATCTAAAGATAATTCTTGATATTGTGCTGCACCGTTTCTTGTTTCCTTATCACATAACAATAGAAATACATTTTGACATTGGAAATCAATGACACTGGTTTTAAATCTATCTTTGATCTATAGAAGCGGGAAATTTCTAGTCTGGAGAACTACGAACCGGATTATATCTTGGTGGTAAATTGCTGTGCATCCAGCGTCAAAGAAAGCTGTAGGCGTTTTGTACAGCTCTTCCACTGGCCACTGCAGCTCCTTGTTCCAAATTCAAAGTTTGCTGTTCCAATCGCTCCAGAGACTCAGTTCGCATTCTTATAGACCCTCGATAAGTCTGAACCTACGATGTTCATCCAGAAAATTAGAAATATTTCTCCGAGAATTTTAAAAAGAAACTTTATAATAAATTTTTCTTAAATTTTCTGGACAATTCACTGTTTTTGAGATGCTCTCGCTGAATAGAATAGGTTCATTACATGAATTAAAATAGAATCTTGCTCTTGAAATATAATCTAAAGTCTATAACAATTGGGGAAAGATGAAACTAAAGGTGGGTACCCAGAAACTTTAAGAATTTTTGTTTGTGTGAAAGTGAGCCCATTCCTCCACGGTCCTGTTCTTTTAAGTTACTTCCAAAATGTAATACATAAATGTGTATTCATAAATATAATATGTTTCATGCAATTGACTGAATATTTGAGAATATTAGTAACAAGTCACCTATATTAATATTCCAAGAAGATTGTTCTAACTGTAAAATTTTTTCAAACTTCTATCGAAATAAATGGATAATGACTATGAAAACTCTTGGGGCGCGTCGCTTTATCTTGTTATCTACTCACTGTCTGTATATCAAACTTCAGACTGTGGGAGTCGGCCACTCGTGTTCACTCAAGAGGTGTTAGACTTCCACTGCTGACTCTTACTTCTCTTGGCTCCGGAGCAGCCACGGGCCTTCTCTCTTGTGGTTGCTGAATAGCTCCAGCTACTCCATGATGAGCAGTTCTACCAGCAGGATTGGCTACAACATACTCAGTTAGCGTTACATCTGCTGTTCCTCCTGATTCTAATGGTATGGCATTTTGTCGAAAGTGTTCGAGCATGTCGTAAATTGCAGGGAAGCAGAGGTGTTGCACCCGACAATGTCCTTGATCATTCAATGTCATTCGTAAATGCTGTAATCAGAGAAATTTCATTGTTTTTACATTTTATGTAGCACATTTACATTTACAATGTAGCAACATTGTTTTTTGTAATCCAAAATACATAATCAGAATTAATTACCTTTGCTCGACCTTGAAAATTAAAAGTGAGAACAAACTCTCCTTTTCTCGTTTCGCTTTGGCGAACAAGAAAAACGCCGTGACCATTTGCAGCACTATGCAAAACCAATTGCGCTGCGTCTGAACGAGGAAGAGTTCCGTGAAACCAGGGATATTCACGTAAGCTGCTAGAAAAATCGAGCTCTCCATCGTTTCCTGGTACTATGAAAGTAAACAGTAAATTAATATGAATGCTGGTTTTAGAAAGTGTAAAAAATAATAACAAACTTACTTTGTTCAATTTCTTGTTGTGATGAACAGAGTTCTAAATTGCTATTGCTTCGAGTTCTAAGTCTCGGAGGTAATTCTGGTGCATTTCCTTGTTCGTCTACGTGATCGTGCATAGATCGAGAACTCTTGCTCGCAGAGTTAGCTCTCAATCTGTCGCCTTCAATATTCATCGAAATAGATCCATGAATCTGATCCGTCGAATCGTTTCCACCAGGACCAGGAGGAATTGTTCCCATTTGTCCTGAACGCATGCAGTATTTAATTGTTGCAAGCCAAGATCTCATATCATTTGAATCATGTGCTTCTATTACAAATTCCATTTTCTCTGTTTTCAAGACGAAGGTGTTCTCGTGATCAGGCATTTCAAGAGCCGTAGTTTCTCTCGCCTCCACAATATCTGAACAAAAGACTCCACTTCTTGGTTTCACAGCTTTTGGTGGAGAATAAAACTCCAGCATATAACCTCCAATCGCTTTTATTAAAGCCAATCGAGACTTTTCCCATTTCTGCGTCCCATCGATGTTTTCTCCCATCAGGGAATTGACAATTCCCTCTTTTCTGCATTCCACAACAATTTTTGAGAGTTTGGCCTTTGAGTGCTTATCTCTTCGATGTTCGTTGTGAGATAACTCGACCTCATCACTCTGTTGTTTGTGGAAAAGTGATTTCCCCTTTTTAAGACCTTTGAAAGAAAGTCTGCGAAAAAATGGTTTGTGTACAGGTTTTGGAGAGACAGCATTTTCATCTTGTTCGGAATAATCGCTGAATTCCTCGTGGGATGATGCTCTGATTGGAGCTCTGTTATTTTGATTGGTTGTATTATTCGTGCTCCCTTCATTGGCTGTCGGGGATCGAGCCTCACATGTCAAGGGTGACCTGTAAAATTTTCATTTCAAATTATCAATTAGAGATCAACCTTGGACAACAAAATATTTAATAAAGATAGATTTTGATCTATATATATTTTACTTACTTATTTTAACCATTTTCTTCTCATAATTCAAAACAATATATTCTCTTAAGATTGTAAATACTTACAAAAATGTGTGAGATGATTAATCGATCTAGTTTTTTTAATAAGAAACTGTTATTCAATAAGTTAATTAGGTTTTTATGTTCCTGCAGCCTGCTTCTAAATACTTGAGACAGTGAACTACTGATTGTGCAGTATTTAAATATTGATTTGCTGAACTTATTTCTATTAACACTAACAGATTGCAAAAAGGATGATAATTCACCAAGAATGAATTCAATTAATTTTCTTAGAACGTTCAGTATCCAATTATAAATTACAGAACAATTCTAAAAATGGATTATAGAACCACATTCAAAAACTGTGTCTCTAAAAATTAAAAAAAAATTTTGCTCCGATTTGAATTCAGCGCATTTGCATAAATAATATTAAAATAAATTGCAAAAACTCACCTGGCACTACGCCGCAAGTACTCAGTCTCAAAGTGGTCGCAGAATGTTTCAACAAACTTTCTAAGAAAATCCCGATGAGAAAGGGTGGTCCTGGCGCTCTCGGGGAGGTTGAGGCTGACGTAGGTACAAAAAGCTTTAGCAAAGTCGGAGGCTGAGGCGCGGGCGTGTCTGTCGCAAAATTCGACCCAATCGTCCGTACCCTCGGGCGACGCGGCACCCGCCGCTGTAACCGCGTTGTAAACACTCATGCTTCCCTTGAGGCAGATTCCCGACCCCGACCTCCTCACGCCGTAATTCCGCACTTTATCACGCTTTTTTGCTCCTTTACAATTAAAGAACCACGCACCTGTACCACATCTTAACGCATTATCATTGCGACTCACACATTTTGCTACCCATTCGACAAGCGTAATCGACGATGCAACGCCCGCTAATCGGCGTTGAATCGAAATGCACCTGTTTACAGGGATCAATCACTGCGAGGGGGACCTAATAAACTCGTGTGATAACCTCCATCCTTCTCAATCAGAGAAGAAAGTCTCACACATAACACTTTGCTTCCGCCGATGTCCACTCTACTTCGTATTATTACTATGTATTAAACGAATGTACATTCAATATTTCAATAATACTCCGGTATTGCAAGTACGAGATTGTGTTGGACTACATTTGTCCTAGTACTTTGGTACTTGCCCATTTTCGTACTTTCCGGCACTACAGGGTCACAGGGTACTTTTTTATGCTTCCGAAAAACAACGCAATTTGTCTGTCGACGTTGTTTTGTTGTTTTGAATGATTTGGAGTACTTGGAGACTGATTATTATAGTTTCAGGCGTTTCAGGCTAGAAGCAAAGAATGTCTTTGCTTTGAAGTTTGGTAACAACAAAAGATGGCAACAGCTGTCAATTCCAACTATCAGGCAAATCCAGGGAAAATTAAAGCACTAAATAATTTCAAAATAAATAATATTAAAAGCGACTGTTAAAAGAGTAGGAACATTAATTATCTGCAATTTTATACTGAAATTCGTTTGACTAATTTCAGAAACCAAAATAGAAGCTTATCCGAGGTGATGAATCTACATGAAAATTCACTAGCAACTAAAGTTAGTCTAGTAATTTTTGTCGCTTCATTTAACATTGGCGGCTCTGGTTCTAGTTACATATATGTCTCAAGTTTCGAAACTTTTTGCTTTTGCCGGAGAGCTATACAACTGTCAATTTATGACTAATTTATGTTTTTATAATAATTAATATAACTTTAAGTTGATATTTAATGAAGTGTAATCATGTCGATTAGTGCAGCATTTCATAAAAATGTGTCTCTACTCCTTCAAGCAGTACCACCGAGTTATGACTTCAAAAAACACTACAAAGAGGTTTGTTAACAATGTGCAACTTTTGTTTATAAAAGAGTAATTAATCATTATTTACGAATTTACTCACCACAGAATATTATTTCAATGTTTTTTTTTTTTTTGGTAGTTGTAAGTCGCCTCAGAGAATTGCACAGAAATACTCTGTATTATAGCTTAAAGTGAGGTTATAGACTTCATATATATACTCCAAATTTTTGATTCAGAGCTTTGGAAAACAAAAATAAACTAAATGATATTTTATTAAGGAAAGCAGGAAATCGTTTCCGCTGGCAGACTTGTAATATAGTTTTTTAGCCGAAAATTGTAAAACATACTCCAAAACATATCCATTATTCATTACTATTTTTATTTTATTCAAATGTAAATGTGATAAACAACATTAATTATACTTTGCAGGGAATGTTTGATAAACCAAATACAGTTGGCTTTACATACGTTTCGCATTACCTTTTGTCAATATATGATCCAGAATATGTTAAGAAGATGATCGAATGGCCAATAGTCTGCAAAAAAGCCGAGGCCAAGTATCGAAATGACGTGAAAGAGTTTTTAAATCTCATATCAAGTGATAACCCGGACATTGGCTTTCCTCCTATCCTTCCTTCTCTCTTACTTAGTCCAGGAGGAACAAAATTTGTTAAAGTTATGTGGAAACTGTCCCAAGTGGCATTGAGAGAGTACATTAAAAGACAAAGTAATTATATTTCATTTATATTGCTTAGAAATCCTTTATAAAAAATAGAAATATTAAATGAATATTTACAGGTGAGCAGGAAGTTTTACTTGCTCCAAAACGAGGCCCCGCAGAAGAATTGACTGAGTCGTTGATTAAGAACATTATTAATAATACAAATGATAATAACTCGAAGATTCTTGAATATTTAGTAAGAAGCGAAGAAGAGGCTAAAAAATTTGCACTGTAATATTTTTTGACTTCATAATATTTGCAATTATCGTCAATATATTGATATTCGATGTATAATTTTCTTTTTATTTAGAGAGGAGAAAGAGAAGATCATAAAGACTCAGATGGAGATTTTTGAAAATTTACAAATTGTTGCATCTTTGGCAGTAGAAGCTCCAGTTCATCCATCTTTGCAAAAAAGATTACTGGACGTCGATGACAAAGAAATAATTAAAAGTTTGAATTTATTTATATACATTTGTCCTTTTGTTTCTAATAGGAAATAAATGTAATTTTTTTTTTACAGTGTGGAAAGAGGATCTAAAGAAAAGTCTAACTTACTTCCAAAACAAGGTTCAAATATTAAAAACGACAGAAAATATTAGTAAAACTGTTTTTAATATAGCAACAAACATTATCAGCGAATCGACCGTACTCAATGCAAATTTTCTCCAAAGAGTAGACATTTACTCGATTTCTGAATTACCATTCCCTAAAATAAAGGTGGGATTAATATTAGAATTTTTCAAAATTTTAAAGTTTAAAATTCGAAAAATGCAACTATAAAATTGAGATATCTGTTCTAGGTTCTAGCACAGCGTGTATACACAAATGGAAATTTTAATTTGCTCAATTATTTCCTACTATTAAGTACAATGTCTGAACACTGTGGTCAGTATATTAGCACAAACGGATTTTTAGATTTTTCTCACTGCCATTCGCAGTTGGAAGCTAGCTGCTCAGATTTAAAAAAAATGAGCGAATTTTTTTATGAATTGCACTCGAGAATGATACAATTTTCCTCCGAAGTACAAAAAAATCCTGATCTGCCACCTATAATTCAGTATGATCATAATGAATCTTTGATAACCGTCTCTGATTTGAAAAATGTTATGTTCATGCCATCACCACCGATTCAGTTCAATTCCAATACTAATGGGAGAAGCGAAATGCAAAATAGATTAAAGCTTACTCCTGTAGAAGGTATTACCAGTTTCTATTCTCTAGTTTATTTTTCTACCACATATTAAAAAAATATGTAGGTATATTTATATGACTAATTCTTTAACAATTTCTTACAGGAGTCCACAAACAATTATTTTTAAGATACCACAAAAACAAAGGCAACTCAACGGTGAATGCGTCAAGAGTGCGGCAAAATTTGATAGTCACGCGAATAAATTTTGACGATACAATATCGTCCGAGATTAGTGAAAGTAAATCACCCTGTCGTCGGTTGATGCCTCCGAAAACAATTTGGTCCACTTGCAAACCTGCTGGGAAATATTCTAGATTGTTTTCTAATCGAGCGACTCAATCCACTAGCAAAGGTTTGTATTTTTAGATTAAATTAATAATTACAAGTCTCGAACTCAATTAATTTCAGTTAATCCCTAAAAAAACCTACAAGTATCATTGTATTTCATTAATTTAAGACTTCAATTTTTCAGCTGCAAATTGTAGCTTGTTATCGATGCCCTGTTCTTCGAAAGCCAACTCAACTGTAATGAATAATCTTGGTGATGGAAATAACGCCGAACTCACAATTGATATCACGATGAAAAGTCTCTTTAGCTACAGTAGTGATTCTTCAGTTGTAGAAAAGAAAAGTACTCCCAAAAAGTCGAACAAATTTTTCGACATTCCCGAAACCAGTTTAGACGTAAACCAAAAATATTTGAATGTAAATCAAGAATTAGAGGTTCAACTTAATAAGCCATGCAGTCCTATTGCTTCACCAATTAAATGTGAAAAACAAAAGGGAAGAAGACGATCTATCACTGATTTGGTGGAACGCTACAAGCGAGTTATGGAAAAATCTACAGTCACTGCTGCTAAATTGGAATCAGTTTTCGATTCTAATATAATCGAAGAACCATAAATTCTCCTAGTGAATTTTATATTAAAGACAATTATTTATATGTGCTTGAATGATTAACTAGTAATAATAATTATAAGAAAATAATCGTGATTTGCAATTCACACACTGCCTTCAAACAATATTTTTGTACGTAGATCTTGTTTCATATTGTTGACTGACATTGTATATATTTAGGTTCGAAGTCTCTGTATTGAATGCAAGCTTTATTTTTCTAAAACTCGTAGACTGATACCTATAATATTTTTGAAAATTTTCTAGAGAGAATGTAACGTGAATTTCAAAATAGGTACAAAATATGCGTACAATTTAAATCGAGTTCTTTAAATTAATAATAAAATTATGTTCCCTTGATTATCAAAAATAAATCTGTAAACCAGAGATAAATTATTTATTATTTCAATAGTGGTACATGTTTGTTCGTGTACGATTAACATTTAATGTTAATGGAACACGAAGCAGCTGGCAGTAGACAGCCGGTAACATTTCATTTCGGGAATTAATTATACGATAAAAAAAATACCTGGCTGATAAAAATTTTTTTATAACAAGAATATCTGATTGAATAATTTTCAAGTAGAAAAGACAACCAAAATTATTTATGAATGCTTTCTTGTTAAGTGAAAAACTAAGTCATTAATTATTCTATTGGCAATAAAATTCAAAGTCTGGTTAAATCTTAAAATAATTATGTTGATTTTCTAATATGTTCTCAAATTAAGAATCTAAAGAATGCTCTTGACAATTGTGCCTATTTACAATCTGCGATAATTTTACCACGCTTAATTATGACGAATGAAAATATTTGAAGTAATTTAGCCAGACTTTAAAATTATTAGTCTGTTAATTTAAAACATATAATATTATTTATACAAGTAACGTTAAAAAACACTCAATGGAATCAAGATGCAACAAATCCTGTCTATCTTTCCTTAATTATTTAAATCTTTTTTTCAATAATACGCTTTAACCTAGGTTTTATTTTCTGTTTACTTACAAAAGCATTAGAAGCTTATATAATATAAGCTTATATTTTAATGTATATTAAAATTTATTTTAATATATGTATATTAAAATACAGAAATCGCTTCAGAAAAGGAATTTCGATTTCGTATATCGAATTCAGAATTCTTATATCAAGTAAAAAACCTTTTTCGAGAAGCAACAGATAAATACTGATTGCGTTACAAAAGATTTCGACGAGTCTGATATTTATGAAAATTGAGCTATTTCTGTGGTTCATAATTTAGGTCTGTTTTTAAAAAAAAAAACAGCATCTTGATGCCCAAAAATCTTTACGAAAAGTCTTATTTACGTATATTATACACGAAAGATTAATGAAATAGTTTGTTCAAAAAGGCACAAAGTGGCGTATCTTAAAACTTAGGCGTTATTACTTTTACTTTCTGTAAAATTTGGAGTTTCTAAAACTGTAATTATCTACGTCAGGAATGATTAATCACTTCCTATATTTGATTCTCCTATTTTTAGGTAGATTTATTTTCTTGGCAAGCAGGCTCATTTCTTCCAAAAGCTAATATAATTAGAGTATATACAGTTTGGTAAGATTTAATTAATCTCAAACTTTATCTAAAAAATACGAGTAAAAATAAAAAAATCCCAGTAATGATTAATTTTTAAAGTTTAAAAGTGACCTCCTTCTTGTGATTAATCATCCCTGATCTAAAAGATTATGCCTTTTCTATAAATTTCCGGTTAACTTCAATTTTCTAATTTTTAAAATTACTTTCAACACGTAATTGCTTCTGAGAAAAAGACGTTTCGAGATTCTTTATGACTCCAAATCTTCTTTTCGCAGAGAAATTTCGTTTGATAATTTCATGATTATCTATTTCGCTAAATTTAATATAAACGCAATAACTTGAGCAAAGTGCCGAAAATTACTGGATTTATAATATACAATTGAAAATTACGCATTTATATGGAAGAACGCGTTGTGAGAAGATTCTTACAAACGAATCTCTTTTAAAATTCATCGCCGAAGACAGCGTTCAAAAATTAAAATCAATTTGTGCATGGTTCCAAACGTAAAAGCTTCAAAATATAGACCGGACATTAAAAATAATATCGTGCTTCATTTAAAAAGAAATAAAACTTTCGCAATAACGAATAAATGATATTTTGATCTTATATCTGTTTTTTTTTTTTTTTTTTTTTTTAAATGGTTCAAACGTTTCTCACATTGACAGTCTTTCCTGGTATCGTCAGGTGACGGTCTTATAATAATTGGCCTTTTTTCAATTGTTTTTCTTTGTAAAAAAATATGTATACCTTCTTAGCTCGTAGTGGGACATTGGACACAATTCATCGGCCAAGGGTCGAGTAGAATTTAGGCTAGAAATGAAAGAAAAAAAGAAGTAAGTACAAGAAACACTGACTTTATAAACATAAATTATTCTCAAATCTTAAAATTGTATTTTTTATTTAATTTTTATTGTATTACCTCGTCGTGATTCTCTTCTTTATTTCCTTCGTCGTCATCTCCGGAACTGTCGCCTCCCGAACTATCCGCGGAATTACGTTGCTGTTCTTTATTGTTAAAACTGTCGTTGGCTGTGGGCGAAGAGGCTTTGACTTTTCTCACTGCGTCGTAACATTGTAGACACACCCTAACTGCCTTTCCATTTCCTTGTCCGGGTAATACTAATTTTTTGTTGCTGCACGGTCCACAAACCACGGCTCCACATTGTCTGCAATGATGCTGAAAAATATAGAATAAAAATAAATAAAATTAGCTTCTAATTGTCTAATTAAAATAGATAATTTTAAATGGAGATTTGAATGACCAGGGAAAATATTTAAACCCCGAATATAAATCGAAAAATAAAGGGAATTTCTCCTCATATTTTAAGTCACCACTTTGAAATATAAAGCAAAATTGTAGTTACCCTTCGATTTAGGACAGTGAATTGTGTTTTGTTGCAATGCATACAAATTGTCGCTTCGTTGTCTGGAACCCAAACTGCAGCATGGATTTCAACTGGTTTCTTTCCACCTGTGAAGTGAGAGTTCCAAATTTATATTCTGTATGATTAAATTTTAAAAATAGAAAGACTTAATGTAAGAGGAATGACTACGAGGATGAAAATGAAAAGTCTTACTTTTTCTAAGCAAATCTTCTATGCACTTTGTAATATGAGCCATCCATTCCTGCTTTTCTGTCGCAGTAGCAGCATAAACAGCAAACGACTTTGTTACTGTTTTTATGAGCCATCCATTGCGATACTCTACAAATAATGATCAGTGAATACCAAAACTTTCACAAACTTAAAATCGTGTGTTTTATTATATTGCTCCTGTTAAATATAATGTAGAATCTAATCTAATGTAATGTATTATAATTATTGACATTACTCTACAAACTGAAAACTTAAGAGATGCTTTTAAGTTTCATTTCTCCAAAAATAAGAGTATGTGTTAGAAATATTACATTGGATATTTAGACATCAAGGCAAAATAAGAAAAGAATGATGAAATGAAACAGAACTTACGTCCATCGTCAACCAACGATTCAAGTTTCACTTGCTCCAGGGGAATAATGCGTTGCTTATTATACTATCATAAAGAAAAAATAATATTATCATTTTGTTATTGCATTAGTATTAACATATTTCTAATGAATGAACTATTCTTGAAAAAAATTATTTCAATAATTCCCTTTTGGTTGAATAAAATGAAATGAATAAATAATATAATTTACTGAAACTCACTTTCTTCTTATTGATTACTATATTCCCATAAACCAATATATCATTGAATAGATAAAACTGTCGTGGCTTTGGTTTTTTCCGACACATTTTTGTTAGAACTCCCTCACCCACCAAAACTCTCCCAGACACGGCAAGAGGCTGCAATAAAAAAATAAAAACGATTTTTAAAGAACTCGTTCTTATCTAATTAAATTGCCATAATCGCACAAAGGAAGACGTGCTTGATAAAAACTTGCACGGGAATGAAAGGCGGATTTATTATCTACAAGTCATCGAACGAAGAGTCAAAAAACATAAACAAAATGTTGGTGCTTTAAAAATGTGCTTTTTAAATCGACTTTTTAATGATTCCTGGTAAGTGAATTTCAAGTTTACGAATAATAAGTAACAGAACCCTAAAAATAATTCTTTTCCAAATTCATTCTTCACCAAATTGAAAGTTTTATTCCCGCAATTATTAACTATAACCCAAAATTTATTGTCAAACAATTGAAATAAATTAAATTGTCTAAATTTCTTTTAAGTATAAAAATTAAAGTGGCAATTTGATGTGGTTGACATCAGTGGAAGACCCAAACTGCCAAAATACAATGTTTCTACTAAACTAATGAATCTCCCATTAGAATTATATTCTTTTAATAAAAACACCTGCAATTTAATTAGAAAACTCGTAATGTTACCAATGTTACTTCTATGAAAAGGAAATACGGATTTTTTATCTTAAATTATCCGATTCTGTAATTTACTTTGGAAACTATTTAAAATCCTACAAATTATGCACCCACTCTCTTTTTTCTCTGTGAAATATTCGGGAAATACATGCATTCCAGAATAAATACCTGGCCTTGAATTTACAACGGTTAACAACATTTCTAACATACCTGGCCAGAACTGCCAAAGCAATTCTCCACCATCGTGATCCGCCTCGAATTCGCTTCACTGTTTACTGTAACATATGAAAAATTTCTTTAGAGATTATCACCCTGTGACCCTTGAATTTTCCTTGAACTGTGAGTGAGTCAATACGCCGATCCGCTCCAGTAAACATTTAACATTAACAATTTTAAGTAGGCAAGCAACTGTCAAAAACACTGAACAAGTAGAATGGGTCATAGTGCTGATAAATCCTTAAAATTAACCAAAACTGGAGCGAAAACTTCCACAAAAATGGTAAAAAAACGATCGCGTTTTTTGACGTATTTTGGCGAATTTTTTAAGTGCAAATATAAGAAAGAAATTTAATAAAAGAGAATTAAAAACTTCGAACTAACCAAGTCGGTCAACCATGATTGTATGAATCAGGCCACGGATGTGCGCGATGTGCAATGTGCATATGATCGGTAACAATGATCTTTGCGGTAACTCATGCCAGCCAACATCCGCTCGAATTATTTCTGAAATTCAACAACAGGTGACGCTGAAGATATGTTCCCAAAATGTTTTTTTTTTTTTTATGGAGAACAACTTCAAAAAGTACTGAATATAATTGCAATATATTCCAAAATTATATTTGAGAAATTACTTTCTTTTCATAAAATGGTGAAATGGAGGGGGTAAATTTTATGGACGATCTGAAATTCTGAATTTCTGATGTAAAAGTTTTGTTGGCAACGCTGGTTGTTTAACCTGACGAATAGAACACGAATCGAATTACGAATATCGAATGCTAGCTGCCTATCTATAGCTATAGCTGGCTATAGTAAATGCTAGCTTGTCTCTCGTCTTTGTGCGTTTTATTTAAGAAATAAATTGAGAATAATCAACAATTTTCACAAATATTTACGTGCTGTTTTATCTTTTCTTAAATAACATTGTCAAATTATGGAAGTCAATAGAGAAGTGATTCTAGCAGATTTTCAGGTAAGTTTTTGATTGTAAACACAGATACATACGCTCATGGATAGAGTGGTTTGCAAAATTAGGTTATGGAGAATTCACCACAATGACATTGACAATAATCGACGTTTACACAAACCAACTCTCAATATTTTTATGCTAGAAATTTTCGCCACTCCAAAGAAAGATATTCTGTGTACTTTATTGCCAGATCACCATAAGCGTCCCTTATCGTTTCCAATTAATTAGATAAATACTTAAAAATTCATTCATTTATTTGTCTTCAATATTTATGGTTCAGAAAATTGGAAATATAATAAGTGAAATTGCATTATATATATTTAATCTCAGACACTACTAACTGCTATATTAGCGATTATGAGTAAATTAATTTCCCTTCCTCTTTTTTTTTGTAAAAATATGACCAAAACAAAATTTAATGCTACAAGACGATAAATATGTCCTATTTCGTGTACCAGAAGTTTTGAACGTTCAAATGAACGCAATATTTTTGCCCAATTCTATTTTATCCAAAAATATTTTTCCAGCTAAAAATAACAATAGCCATTATAAGATTCTTTTATACCGAATTATTTTCAATACGTATTAATCAATATTTAAAAACAGTTTCTAGTTTAAAATACAATGATTTGAACGTTCAGAACTTAAACCACATGTTTATTCTAGGCATGCACAGACATAGAAGATGTTGCTGAAGCTATTTTATACCTTGAACGAAGTAATTGGGATTTATTGGTAAGCGAAATATAAAGCGAGAAGTATTTTGAAAGAACCAAGGACATATAATTTCATAAAATTATTAATTTGGAATTTTCGCACAGGAAGCGGTAAATAGAGTTATGCCAATAAATTCTCAACACTTACCATCAGAATCAAGCAATGATGTCGTAATGATAGAAGAGGTTCAGAGGCCCAGGAATTCAAGTTCACCTAAAATTACTTGTGTTTCAAGAACCATTAACAGCTCTACAAGCATGGAAATAGACGAAAGTTTACCTGGAACGAGCAGACCAAAACCAATCCCACCTCCAAGAGTGCTCACATTCCACGTCACTTACAACAAAACTATTCACACGATCAATTGTCTTGAGTCTTGCATTTTGAGTAAGATTTTTGTATCCCTATTGAGCATCGATCGAGTCAAGAACAAGTATTTAATTTGGATTTTTCTTGCAGATGATCTGAAGCTCTCAATATGGGAGAAAACAAACGTTGGACCATGCCAACAAGTATTGCATGGTTGGCACAAAGAACCACCTAGACACACAACAATCTTGCAAACTCTTGATTTACCACGTGAAAATAACTTACTATTGACACAACTCATTGATTTAGGCGATTCGCATGCTGAGGCGTAAGAACATTTCTTATTTTACAATTGACATTTTATGAGAATTCGTAAAAGCGTAAAACCAATACTCATGTAATGTAAATGTTAATATATGTGTTAATGTTAATATATCTATCTCTTATTTTCTTTATTCAGTATAAATCTCACGGATCGACTTTCTCGAACGTATACTTTGAACGTGAGGAATGAAATGAACAACAAACTGTACAAGCTAAAGTTTCCTGGTACGCACACGATTTTAGAAATAAAGAGAGACATTTATTCTCTAACAGACGTACATGTTAGAAATCAAGTGTGGAAAGGATGGCCAGTTTCTGTGACAGATGATGATATAACTCTTGGACAAAGTGGCATTTCGTATCCAGAACATGATCTCTCAGTTAACAAACTACCGGTTGTTGACAGTAAAAAGGTATTTATACTTATAGTAAATTTAAAATTATTTTAAATATACTTTATTAATAATTATTGATTGATTTGTAGGAAGTTGTGGACTTGGCAGACACGGATAGTTCAGTAGGTGAAGTAGAATCTGTGGAGGACTTAGAGGATACTCCAGAATCATGCCACGTTGAGGACGATATTTTTATAGATAATATACAATCTACAAGAATACAACACCTCAGTAAGATTTCTAAATTAAAAGAAACCTGTAAATATATTTTTCTCTTAATATTTCATATTTCTATTTATTATTTTATAGTACCAGATAACGTAGATGACGAAACTGTTGGTACGTTGCATTTTGCTGATGAATTCGAAAAGAGATATGGCACTAACCATCCACAGTTTTTCACTGGAACTTTGGAAGAAGCAATACAGGAAGCATGTGGAAGACCACCTAAAGAGGTTGGCATCTTTTTTTCTGATAATCTATATTTACTATTTAGTTTTGTTCAATATATTTTAAACATGAAATATTTTCATTACAGAGAAAGTTGTTAGCAGTATATTTACATCATGACAACAGTGTACTTGCGCATGTATTTTGCACACAGCTGTTAGGTTTTGAAACAGTGTTGCAACTCTTATCAACCAACTTCGTGATATGGGGCTGGGACTTCACTCATGAGTCCAATGAAATGAAGTTAGAACTATAATTTTGAAGATAAATTGAAATAACTAATATGAGAATCTTCTCAAATATTAAATTGTCTTTGTTTATTTTTGCAGATTTTTAGCATCGATTAATAAAGCTTTGGGACCAACAGCAGCAAGAACTGTGCAAAATATCGACGTCGATACAATGCCTGTTCTCATGATTATCATGCGTACGAGATCTAATACGGAGATCTTTAGATTAGTTCATGGCAATGTGGGAGTCAGTGAATTATTGACGAATTTGATTCACGCCGTGGACGTATTTCAGGTTTGAAATTTAAAAATGTCCCATTAAATCCGTTTCTTTTAATAAAAGCACAATTTAATGTACAGCATCTTATTTTTCATCTTTAGGAACAACGTCAAGCTGATATCGAATTTGAGGAAGAACGACAAGCTAGAGAAAGAGTAAAGCAAGAACAAGATAGAGCCTATCAGGAGAGTTTAGCAGTTGATAGAGCTAAAGAAGAAGCAAAACAGATGCAAGAACAAATGGAAAAGCAGAAGAAAGAACAAGCTGAGAGTGAAAGACTTGCTGTAGAAGCGAAAAAAGAGGCTCATAGACAGGCAGTTATGTCTAGCTTGCCTCCTGAGCCAGAAGGTAATCAAGTTATGAAAGTGCGCGTGAGACTTCCATCTGGCAACGTTTTGGAACGCAGGTTTCAGCCTGATACTCCACTACAAATTCTATTGAATTATTTAATCGTCGAAGGATATCCTACAGATGAATACAAAGTTTTATCCACCTGGCCGCGAAGGGATGTAAGTACTCTCATCAAAATATAAAAGCAAAACTTGGCAATTATATTGCAAAATATACATAAACTTTAATTTTGTTACTTTCACTTCAGCTAACAGCGATGGACACTACGCTAACACTCAAGGATCTAAACTTTTGTACACAGGAGACCGTGGTTCTAGAAATGCGATAATGGATTAATTGTAATTAAATTTTAAAAAAGGCATAGGACCTAAGCGTTGTGATTCGTAAAATTGTATTTATTTAATAATAATTTTCAGATAGTCAAACGATCCTTCAGGTTTTGCCCATTTCAATAATTACATTTGAATGCTGTACATTTTTCATACTCGGACACCGTACAGCAGATGTAGTTCACTTTTGTAAAAAAAAAAGAAAAAAAAAAATACTTTTTATCCACGTACAATGTATGTTCAGATGTCGAGAAATAAATTAGTCGTGGAAATAATTTAATAAAAGAAAACTACCTTCTTTAATACTAAATTTTAAAATGTCTCGCACTTGTAAAAACGTACAATACAAAAATTATACAATTCTTTTATAAACGAGGGGCCATTCAATTTGAAATCAGAAGAATCTTAACCACTTAACTGATTTCAACGATTTCAAGTAAACAACGCAGGCCACTGCGCAACATTTCAGCACACGGGAATATTTTCACAATAGTTCGAACCTCGATTTCCTTTGATTCCACTTGATTTCGATTCAGACTGCCTCTGATTCCCTTCTTAAAAATACAGATAATATATAATATAATTCCCTATATAATGTGAGGTAACTAGAAGATTTGATTTTAATTCATTAACAATTCATTTGATTTCATTTAACATACATTAAAATCCAAATTTTATTGATTCCTTTTTAGATGAAAGTGATTACTAAAATTTTGTTTGATACTTAAAGACCACATTTTTTGTTCTTTATGACTCTGGATTCCTCCTTGATTTCAAACATTAAAAGTGGCTGATTCGAGAGTGAATGGTCCCTCGTTTATAAATACAAAGACGCAGCGAAAACTATATCCCTTTTAATAAGTTTAATTGCTTCACTAAATTTGTTCTCCAAATCTGTATTTCCGATATTCTTCGCCGCTTGGCAAAGTTGTCTCAGAACTTCTTCCAAACGTCGCATGCAACGTATAATAGAACCTGAAGTTAAAAACATTGTATTGTAATTTTGTAAACGTAATTTTTACTAACATGTTAATTATATATTCTCACCTTCGAAAATGTCGGTCATTTTGCAAATTTGTAGAAAACTTGCGCCCTTGCACCAAGCATAAAGTACATCCATTAAGAAAGGTTTAAACCTCTCAACGTACGAGTCTTCGTCCAATAACAGGTTCGCTTCTGTGGAAACTTTGGCTATTCTGCGAGCCAAATCTTGCATCTGTCTCAGTGGACCGCTGAGTTCTTCTGTGCTCTTGGGCATTTCGTTTGATTTCTCATCACATACGAAACAGCTTATTAGTGCCACCATCTGGGGAACACTCAACGAATTGAAGAGTCCATTAAACATCATTTCCGTCATCAATAATTCATCGGCTCCATTTAATTCACAGGCTACACGACCCTTTAATTCAATAACATCCGAAGCTGTACAATACGCCATCCTACGAAGAACTCTTTTCCTACACTTGAGTTCGTCCATTTGCAGAACAGATTTAGCCTTTTTTAATTCATCTGTTGCTTCTTGTAACTGTTTACCTAATTCTTCTTTATGTAGGAATTCATCGTAGAGTTCATTCAATTGAGGATCTTTGTGAATCGGATGAGCGTATAACCTTTCCTCCAAGACTTCGATTCTTTTAATAATGTTTTTAAAATTCGCGTCATCGATTTTCATATCTATTACAGGATTTAAGAGCGGCGGACCGTCAGGAAATCTTTTCTTTACTTCCTGAATCGTTTTCAATACGCTTTTTCGGTTATCAGCAGGCCTCAAGTCATTTGGATAATAAAGCCTAAGTGAGCTAATCTGAGAAATTAATTTGTGTAAGACAGGTACAACTTCTATTTCTCCATCCTCTCCTTCCTGACATGGAATTGGAACTAAATCGGTTGAGTCTTTCGACACGTGGAGCAATATGTCGACGATGATGACTGTCTCTTCCTTTGGATTTTTCGGATTTTTTTTCCTGAAGTTCACAATTATTCCCCACTCGAATGTGTCTTTCTCATTCTTTACCTGAAGTTAGAGATAAATTATTATAGTATATAATCATTAATTCAATTTTATACAATTTTAAGAAGTTTTTTCAGAATAGCTTACCTTGACCATCCTTCCAGGTTGTAAAAACGGTAACAAATACTCTGGCTTCGTCAAATACGTCCGAAATTCGGTGCCAAGTCTATCAAGTTGTTCTCGTATATCGTGATACGAGGAAATTAAATCATACTTCTCCATTACTATCGCGTTATACTCTGCTTGTACTTTTTTTACCTCTGAAAATTTGGAATCACTAATTTAATTTTTTATTTTCAAAGTCTTTTATAGCTTTTAATAATTCTAATAATTTAATATCTAAATTTAAATCGATTAAATAATTAAAAACTTACACAATTGACATGGTAATACGTACTATTATACAAATCAGGAATGCAGGCCTGATTTTGAAACTGATAAAAACTTCTTTCCAGCATATACTCTGGATTAATTTCTTCCACTCTTAAAAGGTTTAAGACCATATTGTAAGTAAGATGAAAAGCCGAGTTAATAGGATCGGGTTTTCCTTGCACAATATCTTTCCCCACACTTGGGCTGACCTGCTCGTCAATCATGAGAATAACAATTCCTTTTTCGTCCAAACCCCGTCTTCCAGCACGCCCGGACATCTGGATATATTCTCCAGAAGTAATCCAGCGAAAATCCTTTCCATCAAATTTTCGGGGAGCCGTAAAGAGAACAGTTCTTGCAGGCATGTTTAAACCCATAGCGAAAGTTTCAGTAGCAAAGAGTGCTTTGATTAAACCCTCACCGAATAAAATCTCAACCGTTTCTTTTAAAATTGGAAGAAGTCCGCCGTGGTGAATTCCAATACCACGCCTTAAAAGAGGAAGTACATTCTCAACCTGAGGTAACCTTCTATCCTCCTCGCTAAGAACATCCATTGCATTGTTGAATACTTCATCGACTAATTTCTTCTCCTCGAGTGTGTTCAAATCCAATTTCGCCAACTGCATCGCGTAGAGCTCGCAATCTTTCTTAGAGAAACTGAAAATAATCACTGGGGCAAAGTTCCTCTCCATGATCATTTTTACCATTTTGAAAATATTCGATTGACCAGCATTGTTTTTCTTAAGACCACCTTTGCGTCCTTTAGTGTCTCCTTTTGCGGCTTCACCTTGGAGAGAAGCCATTGCTCTGTTAAAATTGTCTTCTTTAAATTGACCCGTTTCATCTACAACCTGTAATAATTACGTTTTACAATTTAACATTTAAAAATAAGTACGTAGACTTTAGGGACATTCAAGAAAATACGTACTAAGTGAATTCCATCACCACCGACTGGAAATATGTAATGTTGTAAAGGAGTTGGTCTGTAATCTGTGTAAACTACATGGCAAGGTTGATGATGTAAATGTGCAACCCATTCGGCAAACTGCCGAGCGTTTGGAATTGTAGCAGACAGGAAGACGTAATGTACATTATCTGGAAGAAGAATGAGTGTTTCTTCCCAAACAACTCCTCTCTCCTTGTCTCGCATGTAGTGGATTTCGTCAAAAATTACCCAACCGACTTCGCGCATCACCTAAAATTATGAGTAAATTGTAAGCAATTATTGCAAGTGGAAGTTTAAAAGGTCATAATAAATTTAAAACTTACTTCTGAACCTCTGTAAAGCATATTTCTCAAAATCTCTGTAGTCATGATAAGAATGCTTGCTGTTGGGTTAATCGTTACATCTCCAGTAACCAGTCCAACGTCTTTGAATTCTTCATAAAATTCTCTATACTTTTGATTACTTAGGGCTTTAATAGGTGTTGTATATATTACTCTTTGCTTATCCCTCAAAGAACAAGCAATTGCATATCTATAAAATAGACAATTGTTATCAAAATACACAGGGGAGACATAAGACATTTAAACTCCACATAATTAAGAAATTTTAAAATTTACATACTCAGCCACGACGGTTTTACCAGCAGAAGTGTGAGCTGATACTAGAACAGACTGACTATTTTCAATACAAAGAATTGCTTCTTTTTGAAAAGGATCCAAAACGAATTTGTATTCTTTTGCCGGCTTGATTGTTGCATTTTCCAGAGGAACGTATTCATGTCCTGGAGGTATTGCAACTTCGTGGGTACATGATTCAAGTGTATCAATCGTATGTATTGTGATACGTGTCGATATTTCGTCCAAGCTCGAATTAAAAAAATATATAATAATACATCTAAAGAAGTTTTTCCTAATATAAACTTGAAGGTAATACATTTAAAGCCTTTTAGGCTTATTATTTTATTTTCGTGACTAGGGTTTTATTTATAATAAAAATAATATTCATGAAGAAATAATATATATATTTTAGTGCTTCACACGTGCATTTGCAACATATGTAACCTTAAGGGCATGATTACCCGGATTTTATCCACAATTTTTACTTTTTCAAAAAAATAATAATACACAGACATAAAAAAACATAAATACGAATGTCTGTGCACTATTATTTCTTTGTAAAAGTAAAAATTATGGAAAAAAAATCCGGATAATGGGGCCATCCATAAACCACGTGGACAGTTTTTCACCACTTTTTTACCCCCCCTCTCCCCAAAGTGGACAGCATTCCATGTATAATTTTTTAAATATACACGGATCGTGGCATTTTCTCATACCCCCCTCCCCCCATAACCTGTGGTTTAACATAACACGTGGTTTATGGATGGCCCCCATGGCCCCTAAACTATAAATTTGCTCGTATGGTAATACAAATAAAAACTTGATTTATGAAAAAAATTGTTTGATAATTCCAGTAAAATTAAATTAAGTAAAAGAAAGGACCGCGTAGTATCTCCAAGTAAAAAAGTAATTCAAATGAAGTTGAACTTTTGTTAACAAATGGATTCAATTTGTCAAAACTGTAAACACATGAGTAAAGTATAACTTACTTGATATCTTCCAATAAATGCTCTTCCGTTTTCTGCCTTTTAACTGAGCTAGATGCATTATTATCTTCAATTTCTCTTTTTATTGGCTGTGAGTCTGAAAGTCTAAAAATGAAAATAAAAATTTCAAATTTGGAAGCAAAAATTTCAAAGTTTGAGGTTAGGAATACCAGAATTCACTTGTAAAATACAATACCTTGCGTTTAATTCTGTTACTCCATCGGAATCAGATTTCGTTGGCGGTATAATCGAAAGAGTATTATCTGTGGTTTCTTCAAATGCATCAAACAAATCTTCGTCAAAATCAGCCATTCTTACAGGTTACCGCGTTTTATTTTGGCCCTTTTGGCTTTTTTTTGGCGGAAATTCGGAACAATTTGGAGAAATCGGAGTTGGAGGGAGAAGTTAATTTCCTATGCCTGCCTATCTCTTTCAATTCAATGGTTTGGAGAAGGACGGAAGATGTTTGGAGAAGGACGGAAGATGTCGATCCCCATTTCCGTTTCTATGGACCAATCAGAATTTTTCAGAACACGAGGATTGAATCATTGAACTGCACAGTAGTAAAGAAAGATGAAAGAGTGGAAATCGTGGAAATATAACAAGAAATCTTTTCATTATTGTTTTCATGTTGGTGTCATCAGTCATTTATATTTTGTTGATTAATATTTGGAGCTGTCATCATTTTGTTTAAAATATAAATATGACTTGTTTATTAAGAGAAAGAAAATTTGAATGTCGGTAAGTTTCAAAGAAATAATTAGGATTTAAATTTTTACTAATCAAAAATAAATATTGATTTATGTACAACAAAATGTTTATTAATGTTGGTTTCTAAAATTTTAGGGTTAGTTCTGTGTTAAACAAAAACATAAAAGAATTTGGGAAAAAATATCTATTTGATGAGTCAAATGAAACTTGCTGGAACTCCGACTCTGTAAGGAATTATTTTACTTTCATTTTTATATTTTTAAGACATAATTTCTCAACAAAAATGTATATTTTAATTTTTACTTATTAAAATGTAAACATAATATATTACAGGGAACACCGCAATGGATCCTGATAAATTTTGAGGAGGAAGTGGATTTAACAGAGATAGAAATTGAGTTCCAAGGTGGTTTCGCCGGAAAACAATGTTCTATCGAGGCTGGTTCGGACTCCAAAAATCTTTCCGTCGTAGAAGATTTCTTTCCAGAAGACACAAACACCAGACAACGATTTCGTTTGTCTGAGACGAAAACAGCTAAAGTATTTAAATTAATTTTTCATACGAGTACCGACTTTTTTGGTAGGATTGTAATCTACAGACTGTGTTTTTATTCATGATAGTTTTTATTAAATTATAAATAAATTTTATACATTTTTATATTATACAATATAAAGCTAATCTATTTTAAAACAGGTTTTCATTTATCTTAACAAAAATTTAAAAACAAGGAGTGTCAAAATTTTATATTTTAATGTCAGCTTGTGTCACTTCTATTTTCTGTTTCTTTGAGAAGTGTTTGATTTTTTCTTCTAGACTTTCTGCAAATATAAAATAAAAATATTAGTTATTGCATAAAATATATACCGTATAATGATAATTAATTCCTGATACTGACCACATGTCAATCTTTCCATTAATGGTTTATATGTTTTCGATTCCACTCCACGAAGGAGGCATTCACTTTGAAAATTCATGTTGGATGTATCTGGCAAGTTCATCAGCATTGTTTTTATCATTGTAGACCTGGAAATATATAATATATAGTATTGTATTATTTGATTAAAAAAATATCCAGTGAAAAATTATCAACTTACTTTATGTTATTGAAGGTCCAATCTTCCTGTAAATTTCTTACAACATCTTCTAGTTCTGTCCTATCGATAAACCAGTTTTGGGTTTCAAATTCACAGTGGAACAAATTCAGTGGTACTTCATGAGCTAAGTTGTATTGTGGCTTTCTAGGACATTTTTCCACGTCGAAGAGATCTAGAATGACTTCAGGCTTTTCTTTTTCTCGACCAATTAACAACAAGACGCCCATTATGCATCGAATTTGATGCCAGAGAAAGGCTTGACTTGTGATTGTCAATTCACACATGTCATATCCTGAAATCAAACGAGTTAGTTAATTTTTAAAAATAAGAGTCGCTTGCACGCCTATGAAAGTCAATTAATGATGTTGTAGGTACCTGAGGGTACTTCTTTATCTTGTTGAATACAACGGACAGAAGCTTCTTCAATGGTCCGATTAAAATTGACAACCCCATTAGCAACATCCATCTTACAAATGTTTCTGAAATCATGACTACCTATCAAGTAATTAAGCCCTGTATTCATAACTTCTAAATTCAAATTACCCCTAGGAAAAAAGTATTTGTAAGATCGGCGCTTGCAGTCGAACCTCGCAGAAAGATCGTTTGGTACAGGACACCAAGCAATGCATCGAATATTTTTCGGTAAAATTCTATTTAATATTTTACAGTAGGGAAGTTCTTTATCCAAATTGGATTGATTCTCAGAATCTAATCGACTGCGAATGTCTATAGATATTACTTGTGAAAAGGCACTGACACCTTTATCTGTTCGACCACATCGATGATAATTCGAAGATTCTCTACTCTGGATACAGCAACTTTTCACTAAGGCTGCAAAAATATGGTACTCAACAGTATTAATCGTATGCTCTTGTTCCATAAATCCTTGATAGTCCCATCCGAGATAGTAAAATTTCAAGAGTATGTGTCTTTTGGAGTGTCTGAAATGTATTTCAAGTTAATTTAATAACGCTGATTTTTTCCCTTCCCTAAAACTACTCAACTAAATTGAAACTTACTTTGAGAAATCAAATTTTCTTTGTGTAGAAGAAATCTTCTTTGGTTTTTGAACAGAACTGTTTAGATTTTTAGCAATGATATGCTTTAACTGAAAATTGTGAGCTTCCAGTTGTAAAATTCTGTCTATTAAATCCTGGAACAATTAAAGTATTTTTTTTTTAAATTAGGAAAGGTGTTTTTAAATAAAATTTTAAGAATAATTTACTTACTGTTTTATTCAGAGTTTCTAATTCTTCCTTAGTTAAGCGTGAATGTTTATTTTTTTTTATCTTGATAACGTTCATTATATTTATATTTTCATACGAAATATAAAAGTAAATTAGAGTATTCTTTTACAAAATTTGTAAATTACATTAAACAATATTTTGATTTTTCAAGTGTTTCTATGATTTTCATTTCACCTTGTTATACACAAGTGTTGTACATATTGTTGAGCTGAATTTCAACTTTCGAGGTTAGAAATTTAAACTTCTTTAAAAAACATTTAAAGAAGGGAACGTTTTTTATTGGTAAATGAAATGAAAAGTAATTAAGAGACCAATCACAGTTGTGTGAAACCACGTGTACAATCTGTGAATCCGCCTTACAGCCCTCTACTGTCAATATCTTCAAACTTTTCGCGTGGAAAAGAAATTGATGGAAGGGTGGGGGAAAAGTCTTTCCCAATATATTTTTCCTTGAAGAGGCCAAGGCGGTATGTGTTAAAATCAAAAATCCAAAATTATTTAAGGAATCTTTGAGAAATTGTTAATGACATATCAATAAGAAAATAAAAGCACTATTGATCTATTCTTTCAATACTATATTTCTTAAAATTTTGAATAATTTCTCTTGTAATTTTAAACTTAAAGTATCCACTGATGACGTCATGACCCAATGCAAACAAAGTCGTGCTGTCAGCAAAGATATTGTGACTTATTTTTCGGCATCTTATGTTTCAGTTGCTTTCTAAAAAAGAAGCAATATGTCGATTCGACCAGTATACAGACCGACTATCGTCAAGAAGAGGACGAAAAAGTTTATTCGTCATCAAAGCGATCGTTATGATAAATTGAAGGTAAAGATTTTAACATTACTGCTGCTCTATAACCTCAAATTCTCATCAATCCATTGTCACTATCACTAATAAAGTTTTATGAGCTTTGACTCGTATTATGTATTAAGAAGTTTTTACACAAAGAAAAAGAATTTCATTGTCTAGACCATTTATGTTTCTTACTTTTTTTTTTAGTTGAAAGGGTCATTTATTTCTTGTTTGAGAGTGTTAAAAAATGTTTATCTAATTATTGCTTTATACATTATTTTTTCACTAAGAAAAACATTAAGATTGTTATTTAAACATTAAAACATCATGTTCAAAACTGAGTGGGTTAAAAATGAGTTATATAGTTATATATATAGTTAAATAGTTAGAGGATCTTTAGTTGTATTTAGTTAACTTAGTTAAAGTTATTGCAATTAAAATACGTATTTTTATTTTTTCTTTTAGCGAAACTGGCGTAAGCCTAAGGGTATTGACAATAGAGTCAGAAGGCGCTTCAAGGGACAATACCTGATGCCCAACATTGGTTACGGGAGCAACAAGAAAACCCGTCATATGCTCCCAACTGGTTTCAGGAAGGTCCTCGTCCACAATGTCAGGGTATGTATTACATTAATTAAATAGTAAAATTAAGTTTTTAAAAGTACATGTAACGGTAGACATGTAGATTTTATCAGAATGTTCGTAATTTTACATTAGCTCAATAATAATGTATAATATATTTGTTTCATAGGAATTGGAGGTTCTTATGATGCAGAACAGGAAATTCTGCGCTGAAATCGCACACGGTGTCAGCAGCAAAAAACGGAAGACTATTGTGGAACGAGCCCAACAACTTTCCATCCGCATAACAAATCCAAACGCTCGTCTGCGTTCCGAAGAAAATGAATAAATGGATTTTTTTTCAAATATACTTATAAAGAAAAACTTCAAATTTGTCTCTTCAATCTTGACCGTACTTGTTTCTTCCATTTTAAATTGTCTATTTTCTAAAATTAAATTGCTAAATGCAGGGGCGGATCCAGAAATCGTATGTCTTTCTTCAATGCTTGGAAAACAAAGGACAAATAGAGGGGCCATGGCCCCCCTATTTGTCCTTTGTTTTCCAAGTATTGAAGAAAGATACACGATTTCTGGATCCGCGCCTGGCTAAATGAGTAGAGTAGAAGTTCAAATTGAATTAAAATCTAATAAACTCCTCAAAGCTCCTTTCGAATCAATTAAATATTGACTATATATAACTAATACATTCTCTCTGATGAGAATGTAAAAACTGCACAAATTTTAGTTAACATAACTTAGAACAGGTTACATCTCTTATTTAGACTTAATTTGTGACTTTGTGGCCTCAATTTCTTTTATTTTATAAATTAGATTCGAAAAATAAAGAAAATCTAAATTAATGTTGATAATGTATATTTGAATTAACCGCCATTTTGCTTTTTTATTTAATTCAGTACCAACCTTATCACGCTTACACGCTAATCATTCTTGCCAACCTCTTCATGAATTGGTTTTTTGGGTTTTTGTTTTCCGTTCAGTCGGTTATTTGACAGTGGCTTCGAAATTTGTAAAAATTCACTCGAAATATGGAACAGAAACCGCTCAATCAAATACCAGCAGAAAATACAGGTTTTTACATCTTATTATACCTGATTTCTATTTTCTCAAGACCAATTTGTAATCTCTAATTTATATTTACAGAAGTCAACCAAGATGAGCTCATTCTTCAACAACAGAGACGTATTGAAAAAGAGGTTAATAACACAATTTTTCATTATTAAATAATTCTCGTTTCCTAGTTAAATATCTATATTCGGTTTAATTTGATCTTGAAAAAAAATTCTCCAAGTTCAATATGATTTTTAGGTTAAAATTCACCTATACGATATAATACGCTTGCTCTAAAAACTTGAGAACGATCTTTTATCCTTTATGGTTTAACACGAAGATGAAAGTTTATTTAATACGGATTATTTAAACATTTTTTCATTTTTAAAGCCATTATTTTTATTTGGAGTAGAAAATATTAAAGGCTAGAGGTCACATAACTTGAAGTTGAGACGTCAATAACTGGGAAGCAATAACTTAATTCTTTTGTATAGAAATTTTTATGGTATTATCGGTTGATTCAATTAGAAGCATTTTTATGTCTTTAGAAATTGATAAGAATATATTTATTTCGTTTTCTAGATATCAGAATCAATAGCTCTTGTAGGCGAAAAAGAGTCTTTAAAGGCTTTAGAAAACGAGTATGCAGAAGATCTAGTATATCTCTCAAAGGCAAAGGTTTTGGGAGAGAAATATTCATTTTTCCGAAGAACAAGACCAGATGGAAATTGCTTCTTTCGAGCATTCAGTTATGCTTATCTTGAAAGGTTGATCAGTAATAAGGAAGAATACGAAAAATTTAGAGAACTTGCGTTAAAGAGTAAAGACAATCTCGTAGCACTAGGATTTCCTCAATTCACAGTTGAAGATTTCCATGATACGGTAAGGAATATTAAATATATTAACAGTTCTTGAAAATTACTGTTATTATATTCCTGCAAATTAAAGCTATTGTTATGTTACAGTTTATGGAAGTAATCGACAAAGTTGGTGGAGGTACGGAGGCGAGTTATGATGAATTGCATAAACTCTTCAACGAACAGGGTTATTCGGATTATGTTGTCGTCTATCTTAGGTTAATAACTTCTGGTCAGTTGCAACGAGAGGCTGAATTTTATCAACATTTCATAGAGGGACATCGCACCGTTAAAGAATTTTGTCATCAGGTCCATATTGATTCATTTATCTTTTTACATGCTCAGATAATCGTACAAGTTTCTACAATTTTATTTCATGTTAGAAAATTATTGGGACTTGAATAAAAATGTTATTAAATGTAATCTTTTTTTCTCGCTTCCAGGAAGTAGAACCAATGTATAAAGAATCGGATCACATTCATATAATCGCGATGAGTACAGCACTTGGAACGGGAGTGCGAGTAAGGTACATGGATCGAGGTGCCGGAACAGAGGTTGTAGCTCACGATTTTCCCGAAAATGCTACACCATCAGTTCATTTACTCTATCGGCCAGGCCACTACGATATCCTCTACCCCTGATGATTCCTGGTTCGCTTATTATTCTTTTTCAATTATATCTTTTATTTTAATTATATTGAAATACCTCAAACGTGTTTCAACTTCTCATACGTAAGTGAAATTTACCGAATAGAAAATTTGGATTTTTAAAGAAAGTTGTTAGGATCCCAAAGTTTTTCGAATCTAGTATCACTTTTCTGGTCGAAATTCTCATCCTCTAGAATTGATCTTTTCTCTTGCACTATTTTCATTTTTTCATGTATTTTTTTCATGTTTTTTTTAAAAAAAAAACTTTAATACCAAGATCCAATTGAATGAGAAATTTCATCAGCTTTCTTCGATTTAGCAAACATATTTTGTTAATTTTATAATAAGGAACTATAAGATCGATTATAACAAATTATGTACAATGGAGTATAAATATTGCGTAAACTAACGTCAATAAATAGCAAATTATATGATTTGCAAGATATTAGATTCTGGTGTATTTCTTTATGGAGAGCAATTTTATGATAGATTAACGATTTTTTAACGAATGAAAGTTAAATAATTACATACCTATATTAAAACTTGATATTTAAGTTTACCACTAGAATTGATTTTTTCCTGTGCGAACCGTTTGACCCAATGAAATTAAGTATTTGTGGACAAGTTTGAAAAACGTCCTTTACGTCAAAGCCGTACGCATGCTCAGATTGCTCAGTGTCAGAGTGACAGTTCACGATTCACGTGTATAGAACTGTCACTTTCTTGTCAGTGACATTATTTACATTTTTAACAATTATATAAAAAATGTTTCATTTATGTACATATTTTAGCTTAAGTAATAAATAAACGAATGGAAAAAGTTCTGTGATTATTATTGTAAGTATAAGTTTTGAATATTTTAAACTTCATGTTTGACGGGATAATAATTTTTTCCTATTTTCAGTACATATATTAAAACTTATTAATTTATTAATATTTACAGAGTATTCACACGATATGGCTTCTGCTTCAAGTACGAGTGCCCGTAGTTTATTTGTCGAATCAAAGATGAGATTAGCAGATAGAGTGCAGGTCAATGTGAATAACATTGCATCTTTAGCAAGGCAAATTCAAAGAGGCTCAAGAAGCAGTGAAGTTAGTATTTTCTTACTTATTGCTTTTAAATCAATTTGTTTCATTCACATTGTTATAAATATCAATATTTCGCAATCTGACTTTTCAAAATAAAAGTTGTTTGCAATTTAGTATTGCACTTGTTTATTTTCAAAGGCTGCTACTACTTTTGCATCAAATTCCTTCTATTTTAAAATTGAGGTGCTTTTAAAGATTTAGTCTTAAAATTTGTATAAAATTACTTTTGACAGCAACTGTAACTGTTATTAAATTAGGTACATCTTTCAGATTTTGATGCATTCAGTGAAAACTTTCACTCAACAAGAACACGGCCTAGAGAACTCGACAAATAATTTGAAAAAAATGGCCCTTATAATGACTCATTTTGAATATCAGCTGGAGGCTATTGATCGAAGTTCTGCGAAACTGGAGGAAGTTACTGAACAAGTGAGAGCAATGCAGCGTTGATATTTAGTATTTAAGATTATATTATAATTTATAATAAAAATTTGAAATACGACTTAAATCTTTTAGCACTCTTTTATTTATTAACTTCAACATCTAAAAATCTCTAAAAAAATACTGTGACAACACATTATGTATTTCATTTATATATCATTTATATTTCATTTTCATATCTACTAAAAGATATTTTATTTTGAATACTAAAAAATATATCTACCTAATTAATTGGAAATGAGGGGTATTGGACCAGGACTTACTAATAAAAAAAATCACTTTCATCTTTCATAATGTAATTCGTTCGTATTAGGAATGAATTACGTATATATCTATATTTTATGTAAACCACTTCAAGATTGAATTTTGTTTTACAATTTGGTACATTCTACAGCGTAAGGTGTATTTGCACCATTAAATAAGTTTTAGGTATGTCGCACAGTTCAATGATGCAATAGTATAACAAGAGAATAAGTAATTTGTACGTAGCTTACAGGTCATATAAACATTGTTTAATTATTAGAAGTTAGATTTAAATTAAAAATTAACTAGAATGGCACATTTTTTTCTACTCTCTATAAACATTTATTTCTATGCTAAAATTAATACTAATTCGATATGTATGCATGCAGCAAATTAGATGCATCGGCATAGTACCTGCTTGGTATGTTATTGGTAAAATTAAAATATCTACGAGATATTTCAATATTTCACGAGATATTTAAGTTAGACGTATAAACAAAATTTTTTAATTTTAACAATAAAATTATTACCAGGTATGAGGGCGCGTCTTAACTTTTCTTATTTATTACACAAAATCGATCGACATCTTAATTTACGCAACATCGTTATTTTACACTAATTCACTAACAGTGTTTCTAATATTTATAAGTCATAAACAGTGTTTAAATTGTATTTATAATGTGATTTATTTTTAATCTTCTACGTACATATTTTTAATTTAAAGCTTACTCTGATAACAGTGAAAGAGATTTTCCAGTACACGACTGAATTTTTCTTCAGTGTATAAGGCTAATACTTTCCAAAAATACAGCATAGTTATAAATAATATTCACATATTTCGTAGATTAAAATTATTTTTATATTTTTTAATCCGCCATTGGCCTTTAATCATATTTTATAACAGAAGTATATTTTTAGTTTCTTAATTCTGCTTGTTTTTAAATTTGTAAATAAATATATCTTGAGCGGTTTTTAAAAGTACTTTTTATTTCAGACGGCATGACTAATGGCGGATTATTAGTTGGTATTTTCAGTACTTTCAGAGTAAAAATTAATCATTTTAAATAAATTCATGAAAAAAAATTTGAAAATAATGAAAACAAAAGAACATAAAATTTTAGCAATTTTTGTTTTCGGGTATTTTAACTATGTTGTACCGTTTGAATTATGAATGTAAAAAATATTAGAAAATGGGTATTTATATTTTCATTTTTACACGTAAAAAGAAACTTCTGTACAATGTTATTTTTGTTTCAAATGAATTTATATCGCATAACAAGCTAAAGTAATTTCAATATATAAAAATAAAATGACAGAGTATTTTTACGTCTAATTAATTAATATTTATCATAGGGTAAAGCTTGCAATATCGCAGAAACATGTTGGGTTAAATATATTTTCTCTGGAAATAGAATAATATTCGTTAATTTATTATTTTAGTTATCTTACATAACTAAATATCTTATAAATAGGCCAAATTTTGTGTTTAAATTCTTTTAATTAAATGCGTATTTAATTTTTTCATTTAATCTTTTAATTAAAATTTTTTAATTCTGAGTCTCCTTTTTCTAACTCCACTTTTTCGTTGCTCTTCGAAACGAATTTATTCTACGATACTGCACTAAGTTATTAACTATTAAAATTATATTTAAAAACTTTATATGAGTAATACCACTTATGAAAATGAAAATACTTGAAAAGGTCAACAAAATATTTTATAAAACATTGTATAAAGTTTTTTTTACAAATTTATAATATGTTTCATACTATTTTGTTGAGAATGCTCAAATTAACTAGAAAATTGAATTACAAGATTACGTGCATAAAAAAAATATAAATTGGTCCGTGCGAGTATTATTTTTATAAATAATGTTTCTTAACGTAAAGAACACTGTGCGTGTTAATTTTTAATATACAATTGGTATTAATTTCTACAACTTGACATCCTTTCCAATCACAGAAAAAAGCCAACATCAATTTGAACTTCGAAGGTTCAAACTGAATTCAATTGTTTTCTGAATACACCTTTCAATAATCTCTTCAATATACTTTTTTCTTTTTGGATTACATTATCTCTGTAGACAATTTTTTAAAACAAGTAGATAAGTGACGACTGTTTTTTCGAAATATTTTAGTTCAATCTAGACTGAAACTGTACGTTATGTACTTTTCAAGCTTATATTAGATAAGCTTTCACTTACTATAATAATTCACATTTCATAAATGTACATATGTATTAATATATTATACTATTCTCTCGATGTTTTTTGCACTTATTAAAGATACTGGAATTTTTCTAAACGAGTGCTTTTCCTCAATACTGTTGAACATTTTTGATGAATATATGTTTTCATTGAAAAATTATTAAAATGATGACGGTATTCGTATTTGAATTTGAATATTTTATACAAGTTGTACCTAGGGGTATTCAAAATATTATCTCTCAAAATTTCTTCTGATGAATTTCCACATATTGTACGCCTCTTTCCTGCGATTTATATTTTTCCAGAAAAGTTAAGTTGAATTTCTGTCACATCTGAATGCCCCTAGAAAATATGAAAAATTTCACAACTATTGAAATAAAATTTTTACTTATAGTCGTAAACATAAGTTGTTCAATTACGAAAATCCTCATATACAAGAATTTGTAATTGATTAGCTATTCTCAGTAGTATTTCATTTTATATAATAGGAATTCGTCGTTTCACGCTATGTGGACATTTTGAACTGGGTGCTGGTTTATTCCAGTCATAAAGTCCTCTCGAAGAATGGGAACCACTGTTGCCCCGGCGGCAGCTCTCCTAAAACAGTAATTTTAGAAGTGTGCTTTCTAATGAATATGCATCATCAAGAACTCATCTGAAAATCTTCACTGGTAGAAATGTTATACTTTATGCAAAAGTGTTTATTACGCCTGACACTATAGAATGAAATTATAAAACGAAAAAATGAGAGGAACTCCTCCTCTCTGAGAAAGGAGGAGTTAAAATAAGTCATAGAGTAATTAATTATTCATTTTTTAAATAGATTTATCATCTTTGTTTCTTGAATTAGGAATTCTGAAACTAAAATAAAATATGCCTTCCAGTTTCTATCTCTTCATTTGCTTATCTTATTAGTATGTTTTATTTAAGTTTCGAGTTTTCATTACATATTTGAATTAAGAATTGTGCAAATGAAAAGAGATCGAAAATTACGTTTCTGAAGTAGAAACTACAGTACAGATTATGTTTAGAGATTATGTTTCTCCTTCCTTTTATAATTTATTTAAACATTGCATCTTCTAATTTGATCTCGATTATTTAATTTTAGCATGTCTTCTAAATTCGCATTTTTCTATTTGTTTCAGATTTGCAAAAGCTAAACATCTTTCAGTGAGGAGATTTACTTAAACACTCACTGTGCATGCAGCAGCCCATGAATTGCCGGCGCTAAAACTTGATGTTGAGTGTGTGATTGTAGAATAGGTTGTCGCTGTGTAACAGTTGTGTGTTGAGGCATCGACTGAGCTGCAAGTTGCAATTGCGAGACTTGGGAACTAGCAACGTTAGCTACTTGTGGACTTTGAGTTCCAGGTTGTAGGCCTCCAGTTGGTAGCTGGAGGGTAGCTTGTATCAGAGGCGCCGTTGGCTGGGGATGAGTCGTTGCAATGATGGAAGCTGTTGTTTGAAGTGGTTCTTTGTTCTGAGCTGCACGAGCACGAGCTAGAAGAGACATGACGGTTCTTTTTGTAGGCGACATCGCGAGTCTACCACCTGGAAGCAAAGGCCGCTTTCGTCCACCTGGCAACAGGCACAAAACGTATCTTTCATCAATTAAGATTCACATTCTACATAATCTCTATATACCACTCTGGAAACTATATTTCATGAAATCGGAAAATGTTTTGTTGCTGTAGAATCCATAAAATATCCTGTATCAATGTTATAAGCAATATAGGATAGTCTAGTCCTATAAATGTGGATTTACGTCGTTACGTGATAATAATGCTCACCTAGCGTGGAAGTTACGGCTTGAAGTACCGTGCCTTGGGTCTTAAGTGTTGCCGGATGTGGTGGTGACGGTGTTGGCCGACTAGGAGCATCGTCTTGTCCGTCAATTGAGTTTGCTGCGGTTGGCGAACTTGCAGCATCCAAACTCGATGCTGGACTTAATGGAGCCTCTACAGCCTGCGATCCCTCACGATTCTGAGTATTCAAGATCTGCATCTCCCACATCTGTTCTTGTCTGATGTCGTCATTGTAATCCTAGAAAAAGACAGTTTAATTACCTTCAAGAAGACATTCTAAAAAAATAATCAAGATCGTCGAGAGGAGAACAAGTTTTTCTTCCAATCGTATTATAAAGTAAAGAAATGTTTACTATTTAAAATCGTGTTTCTGAGTAGACACGTACTTCCGGCCGGCACTATCGTGCAAACTGGAAGGCTTCAGAAAACCGTGAAGAGAAATTTCCTTTTACGAACAACCGTAAATGAAAAAGGCTTGATAGACGCATTGAGTGTGAGCTTAACTCTAACCGAGTGCTTAAGCTTTTACTGAAATAGTTCTTTTTATAGGACGAAAAATGAGGCTCCAGAAAAAAATCATTACATGTGAATTGTCGAGTAATAAAATGGGTTGAAAGCGAATGAATGGCCCAGGTGGTCATAGAGATTTTCCAGTACTTCTATAACTTGGACTGCAACAAAATTGAAAAGTGAATACTGTTGATACTGATCCTTAAGAGCTGCTGGAAATTTTCCAATTTTTCGAATAATTGATGTATTTAATATTGCTCTTACCGGTACTAAAAATCGACGAACTTCGGCCAAGGCGTAAGCGATTCTTGCATGAGCTTCTGCAGGGGTTGCATATGCGGAAATTTCCACGTGCAGATCTTCCATTAGGTGTGAAAATTTTGGGTCGCCACTTACTCGAAGTTCTTCTTCCTGTAATTATTTATTTAAATTCCAGGGCCTAAAATCATTAGAATTTTTAAATACATAAACAGAATCACAATGTACAGAAGAAGTCACAGAACAGAAGAAATTGTTTTTCCTAAATTAAGATCAAAGTATTTTGAGGAATGTAGTTGGAAGATAATGGATCTATATACTTCTAAATATTGAATTTCCACGTTGCTTCTCAATTCCACGAATAATTGAGGCCTTTTGTGCTTATCAACAATTCGAAGGTGCAATGGGAGATTCTCTCTGTTTCTCACCTTCTGTCGATCTTTCATGGATCCACGTCCAAGCACTGCCATTTTGCACATCGTGTCTTCTTGCAATCGCTTCAGGGAATTTCCTTTTGGTCCCAGGAGCTTCCCCACGAAGTTAAACTACAAGGAATTCGAATCAAACTTTTAGAATAAAATCAAATCTTTTATAGAACAGCACCTAGCATATTCTTTCCTCAGATGTTCCAATTTTACCATTTTACATCCCCCCAAAAAAACAGTTTAAATTGAAAAAATGCTTAATTTTAAAGCATAAACAATACATTAATATTAAACAATATATTACTTCAAAATTTAACATCTCTTTCATCCGAGTGTTTGATTATGTTACTTGTTTGGTCAGGAAATATTTAGTTAACAACCTATTCTGTTCTCTAAATTAATCAACCCCTTAAAATGTAAACTATAGAAAAACATAAAATCTGAAATGTAAATGTGAATTTTAATCGTGAAATATCATTTCAACACTGGCAATGTATTCTTTGTCTTTCCTAGAATCTACATATATGAGGAACTCTTATATTTCAAATTAAAAAATGATTCATTCGAACAAAATCACTAATTCGGATAAAAATTATGTTTTTCATCTCCATGAAAAATTAATTAAAGATGCAATCTATTTATTAAATAGAATACAAAATTAAAAGAATACAAATACTAACTGGCAGAAGTTTAGATGTAAAAATAAAAAGTTTTACGACTGTTTTTAAAAAGGGCAGTTACTTGTAAAAATAAACTAATAAAAAGACAACCTCCACTTTCATTTAAAAACACTTTCGAAATTAACTACAGTTTGAATAGAAAAAAATCGGCTTTTCAATTTAATCTCGTCTGTCACACCTGGGTGTAGGGTAGTTTATCGTTATTTATTCTGTGAGTTTCCTCTAAATAGACCTATTGATGTCGCAAAACTTTATATTAAAGAGAGTACGCGTAGCTTCTTAAATCTATTTTTCCGACATTTCTTACCTTTGGATGATCACGAACGGGAACTTGTACTCTAACGGCAACTTTAATCGGCTTATCCCTCGTAATGTCCACCATTCTTCTTTCGCTTCCATCGTTGCCGCCACCCCCTGCGCTTCCACGGTTTCCGCCTCTTCCGCTACCGTTGGAATCTGAAATATAAATTGATACCACTTTTGGACAAGTCAATTCATTTCTCTTAAGGGCATGTGGAAATTATCATGAAAAAAAATGTACTTCCCCCAATTTTACACTCACAATAATAAATATGCTTTTCTAAAACTATTAGGCCTGACCTTACCTGTTTAAATGTTTCCCAGTCATTTAAATCTTTAAATTTAATCTTTTATATTAGACAGTTTTGATCGTCGGAAGTAGCTGCGAGTTATTTGTGCGATTTGGGCGCGATAACGAATTTTTTATGCACGTTCGAGCACAAATAGTATTCGGATGGGTGACCGTGATTTACGCTTATTTAGTCGCATTTTCATTACGTTAATGAGCCTCGGTTAGTATAATTTTGGGTTGGGAAGCTAAGCTTTTCCGGATTTACAGTATTTTCCAGAAAATGTAGCAATCAAATCCAAATCCATTCGATATGCTGAGAGAGATATTATTTTTGAAAAAGTAATTTCAGCATTATATGTATCAATATTTTTTGATCTAATAAAAGGGTCAAAGGGACGATTTATTCTAAAATTTCAGGAATAATTATGAACGGAAAATGATGATGAGAATAATTACATTATTTATCGCATGTCATAATTTTCCAATCGATATTGAACCTGGTTATGTATACAATTAACAATATCCCATTAAAGGATATCGCTCATCAATCCCTGCAATTGATATATATAACCAGCAATAATCATTTTTACAATATATTGCATGACAATGTAATTTCCTCTTTAATGCAAATTTCGATATTAGTGTATAACATAAACATTTACATTGAAATATATATATATATATATATATATTGAATAAACTTTGAAAGAGATGAAAATCACAAACGAAAAGAGAATAATGAAAATATGAGGTCGGATATGTCCTAATCATTTGCAGTTAACAGTGAAATTTTAAAACCCTCGTTGACGTTTTTGAAATTGGTTGGGGCATAAAATGTGTCGTTGATATCAGAGGCACGGATTCGGAAAATAAAGAAAAAGGGAGTAAAACTGAGGAAAACGACTGCTGACAACCAAGTGTTTCGAACAGTATGAATAATAATTGTACGTTTCTTTGAAGATCAAAAAACGTTCACACTCCCCTTTTGTTGCAGCGTCGTTTCTACTTTTTTTTGTATATTTTACAAAGCCACTTCTACATTTTTCTGTACAGTACTTTAATAATCTCGACACATTTCGCAATTTTTATTTTTATCAGTTAACTACAAGTCTTACGTAAACGTTTAATTAGATCAAAAGCACGATAGAAGCATCTGAAAATAATTCCTTTAAATAAATTATTACTTTCTTATTAATTCTTATTTCAATTGATTCAGAAACTAAACATTAAATTTAAAAATGTTCAATTAATTTAGAGATTTTTGTGAATATTAATGCAGCACCGAAATGAAATCAGAAGACTTTGTACGTTTTCTATAAAATATAGAAGACACGTTGCGGTTGCAGAGAGTTTATGCAAAATATAATATGCTATATGTGACATAAATCCTATTTGGATAATACATTACTCTTCACAAAGTATATTCAAACCACTGCTGAATAAACTAAATTACACAGCTGCTGCAGTGTGCTGCATGCATGGATAATCGAATCAAATTTAGTAAATTAGGCCCAATTAAATGAGGAGACTGTATATCCGCATTTAATATTACGTTAGTGAGCAACCATGGCACTTTCCCTTTTGAGATAAAGGTTTAATTGATGCAATTAACATGAACCTTCCTGATAGCACAAGTAGCATCACCACCCTCTTAATCAAGGACAATTAAAGAGAATGTCAGTGCATATAATACATATGTATGTCCAAGAGAGGCTCTTACGTATATGCACTATAATATATAAATGTAATTAGGAGTATCATAAGTGATTGCATATTAGCTCTACTCTATACTATAATTAAATTTTCTTGTAGGAAAAGTAATGACCCAGTAATTATGTAATTTTCCCATTTTCCCATAATTTTACAAAATTTGAAGTATTATTAAATCCTGTTTTCGTATTAGTTGATTAGTTTTCATTTCAGTCATCCACACGTGTATAGATTTCAACGCCTTTGGCCTCTTGATAATTTCGAAATTTTCATGTAAAAATGCTAAATTGGGAAAATGAGAAAATAACATGATTGACCCCTATTTCATAGTCAAATTTCAGTTGAAAATGATAAAACCTGACAAGAGATATACTATCAGTTTGGAGGTATATTAAAGCGTGAAAAATTGTCATAGTTTCATATACAGGACATATATCCTTGCAAAGGATTTGAATGCGTGCCCGTTGCTGAAAAGCAGTAGTGATATTAAAAAAAAAGAAGTACAGTATGCGCATTTACTGCCTCACATAGCCGTAGATATATGTATATGTATATTTATATGACGTTCATTTGTGCACGTTTACGAGTTTTTCAAAAGATGAAGCAAAATTAAAAGCATATACACACAAACGTAATTTTTAGGCGATAAATATTCCGCCTTTTGGTTTTATAATTTACTTTTTTCTCTCTAGAATATATTGTGAATATATATATATATATATATATATATATATATATATATATATATATATTCTCGAGTGTATTAGTTGAATTTCAATATAAGAAACTTGCCTCACAGGGGAAATTCCATTGGCATATTTGGAGCTCGGATTTAACCAGAAGTTCAATCTCGATAACTGATATATAGAAGACCTAAATTTCCACGCTAACTTATGTTGAGAAAGTTACTGGGTGTAATAAGGTTCACTGAAATAATTTTCGTGGTTTATATATCTGTAGACAATATTCCTGAAAAATAATAGACCTATTTTTCTTTTGAATTCTAGATATGGTTTGATGTTTTGAGGGGAAAAGTAAAATAATTCTTGGCCATTTTTCCTGAGAAATTGGAATTGCGTAACTCGTAATAGGTACGAAAGAGATAAATTGGGAAACGGATACGAATAAATGTTTTTCTCATTTTTGTCGGGGGCTCGAAAGCAGCTCGATATTACAAGGGAATCATGTTAGCTCGCATTCTGTCTGAAGTAGAAAAATATGATTCTCCACCTACACTCTTGCGTGTACTCTCAGTTCATTGTTATTATAATATCTTTCGCGTGATACACTAAGTAGAAAATCTTGCCTTAATCGATGTTTTTCAGATCGCTCAGTGTAATTGAGTTTTCTTTTAAAATCTGTGAGAATTTTGCAAAGATAAGTTGCGAAATTTATTTTAAAAAGTACCTAATAGACATTTATTAAAATATTTCGTGGAATTTTAAGAGATTTCGAATATTTTCGTAAAATTTTAAGGGATTTCGTAACCCTTTTGATTTTCTCAACAATACAATAATTTTTCAATTTTTCTCAACAATAATCGATGTAAGTGATTAAAATCTGCAATTATTCAATGAAATCCTTAAAGAAAAGAAATAAACAGATTTTAATAAACTTTCAGCGAAGGCTCGTGTAAATAGAATTAGGGTACACACGTCTTGTTATTTCTTCTCCACAAACTTTAATGAATTCAATGTCTAAAGTCGAGCAAAGTTGCAGACAACAAAATTAATTCACGGTTTGCTGTCGATAGTTATTCAGTTTCCCTCGAGTACCAGCCGTCACCAAATCTGCAATTAGCAATAGGAATGTAAATTTCTATTTGTTTAACGAGTAAAAATTAGCATAGAAGAAGTGAGCAAGGAAAAACAAGAAATTATTGCATGTAGCTGGAATCAATTGGAAATTCGACTGGTGCAAAATAATTCCAACTTGTAGATAAACGTTGGCGTTGTCGAAATCCACTCCATGGAAAGATCAACTCCTTTCCAAGACTGGAAATGTAAATCCCCCTCCTCGGCTTTTCCTAACGACCGAACCTCTTCCATTTTACTCAAAATGCCTCAAGGATCTTTAGAGAGAGGAAATAAAAAGAAAACTCTGGGAAAACTGGAGGATCCAATCAAGGATTCACATAAAATGTGTAAAATGTCCAGAGCTTGTAACAATTCCATCTTCCAGAAGATGCGGTTTATCCAATTTTCAAGTACATCTAAACACAGCTGGATTCCAATTAAATGAATTTTATTGCCTTACAGCTGCAGGAGAAAAGTAGAGTAAAATAAAAAGTGGATGAATACATCTTTTATGTTTGTTGTACCTAAGCAAATCAATCAAAGCAAGGGTATATATATATAAGGATTGATTTCAATGCTGAATACAAAGAGAATTGACCATTATCATCCTCGTACACATCATAATTTGATATCTGAAATTTCCTTTGTGATTTAAATAGCAAACAAGCACCAAAAATTGTGGTCATAATGAATGATGGATGAAAGTGCTATGTCTAGTTTCGAATATCGAGTAGTACATTCGCGCATTTTCACATTTATCTTGATTTGTTGTTTCCCGGAAGGGAGAATCGTGTCGAATGGCTAGAGGGAAGAGTACATAGAAAATAACATCACAAATTCTATTTTTCTGCACTGTTTCAGACATTACTTTCCACCCCTTGTGTGCCTCCTATAGTCGAGAATAACGACGATTGACGTACGTTATTTAACGATGACTGAATCACTAGACTGATTCTCGATTGCGGATAAGGAGAGACTCATTAATGAGCATAAGAGAACACGTTGGATTTGAGTGACGGCTGAAAGCCTCTTGCACCCGGAATATGCACACTTTCAACTGCTTTCATCTACATATGTTTGTATTTGAACATATACATGTACATGACATATGTACAAAATGTACATAGAGACTTATAGAAGATGAAACACGATCGATGACACACCACTTGTACAATGGTACGAAATATGTTTGTACATCTACAATCTACATTTTAAAACATTTCATATGTATATGTTACTTATTTAAACTTTAAAGTAGTAGTTCGCTACTAATCGTACGCCTGTAAAATAATTACTTCCTCATTAATTATCATACATTGCCACATTAAGAGATGAAGTTTCATTGGAATAATATAATATTGAGCTGATTTTTCAAGCTTTTTAAAGCAATGGATCAAGGTATTCTGACAATGGCCTCGAGCAATTGTATCTCACATTTCTCGATCTAATTGCTATGTCATGAACAGGTGGAAGTAACGTTGACAGCACAAATTAATAGCCAAATTACGCGTTGTAGGTAAGGCAACGTGAATTATCCTACCGCTTGCATAAAGGGAGCAATTTCCGGAGGGCGGATACGATGTTAGCAGATGTCTTGCGTATATGGGTGTAGATCTCGTTTTCATCCCATGGATTTAGGGGATATTCTCGTGGCATCTCGTGGTATCCACAGGCCCGTTTTACGATACGTCCGCAGACTCACTGTGCCTACAACGTCTCCAGGACATTTAGGAGCATCCAGCTTTTGTGTCTCGCTTTTTGGAAACTAGTACCTCCCTTGGGTATTATGGGGCACTGAAGTATAAATTTAAATTGCAAATCTCTCGAAAATAAACGTAACCCTTCCCTGCCTATAAGTCCCTGGGGAATTGGCATACCTTGGAATGATTTGTTATGCCATTTATTTGACCTTAATTCAACATTTTGTTCTTTAATAAAATAATATTTTCCTTTATTTTCAACAAGGGACGCTTTTTATTATTTTCATGAGAATTCTTCTTCATATTGTCTACTTGCTAAAGTTGCTTCCGTAACTGTTACATGAGAAAATTTTGTAAAGAGTTTTTGGTATGAAGCCGTTGGTACGTGACTCTTTTTCAAAAGAGGAACCTTGTTTGCTTGACAAAATTGTGCAACAGGCAGAAGTGTAAAAGCTGTAAGGGAAACTTGCCTTTTGGTTAGAAATAGCATTTCTCTAATAGTTTATTTTTATAATATGTAACTTTGCAATCTCCGGTGATGTTTGAAAAGTCACATAAAATTTCAATGCATAAAAGAGAAAAATGTGGAAACTTAGATATAAAAAGTGATAGAAACTTTGGTTTAGAAAACTACTGAGTGATGATGAGTTCCATTGGATTTCTATATATACCATACTTCCCTCAATATCAAATTTTTTGTCCTCCATATGCATAAATATAGATAAAACTGGCAACTTTGTTTACGCCGAGTTCTCCGTATACAATCCCGCGAACTAGGAAGACTATCATTTTTGATTAATCTGTTTTCAGAAAAGAAACTAAGCTCTAGTTAAAATATTTCTCAAATGACTACTGACTTTCCGTTACTCGCAGTTAGCACATATAATTTATAGCACAGAGGACTTGCCATTTAATGTTCTGCACGTCCTGATCGTAAAGAGATTAAAGTCCTCCACAAAATCGATGGACAAGCGTTACATGTGTCGGTTCAGCGAATAGGCGAGATTTTCACTTTAGAAGAGAGACAATCATTTCATTTTTTGCTTTTTTGTGTAACTAGGTTATCAAGCGATATCTGCGCGTCAAGTCACGGTGCGCAATTATTTCTGCATGTAAATTACTCTTTTAATCTCGTCTCGTTCACTTCGTACTGTGTTCCACAGGGGTTGGTGCATGACCAGCTGCGCGGATTCATCACGTTTTCTGCACAAATTAAAATTGCAACTTCATTGGTTCATTGCTTGTTGCATAAAAGCGATATCCCTCACTGTGGCGAAAGTACTAATAATTCCTTCCACATAAATATGTTATAAATCACGCTTCAGAATTTTTCTAGATGCGTAACATGCTATGGATACAAATTTTCCGGATAAAATACGATCTGTAGATGTATTCACTCAATTATTTAAATTTCATTATATCAGTTGGAATATATTCGACTTTAATGAACTGACGAGTGAGGCAATTTGTTATTCAGTAATATTACAATTGAAACGTTTTTACATAATCAAGTTTATTTGAATATTTATAAATAAAAACCTTTCATATTTTAATCATTTGTAGCTCACAGATATCTCGAAATTATTTCTGAGATATTCCATAAAGTGAGGGGAGGTCAGCTCCTGTTTTCGTTCAGAAAGTGATAAATAATTGTTTGAACATGATGCTTTTATAAACAGTGGGGAAGATTTCTTTTGTTTCTGATAAAAGGGGATTAAAAGCAATATTCTGAAGAGAAAGATGGATTGGCCGATTTCACCACGGACATGTTTATCGTGGAAGTAACCTCTCAGAAGAATGTTTACTTTCCTCAATTTTGCGAAGAATCGATAGAAGAAGAGAAGTTGAACAAAGCCGATAAATCCTCCCCATAAAGTACATTGTTATAGTCAAGGGAAAAGATTTAAAAATTGAAGACAAAAATCTCATTACAAAGAAGAAACTTTCAGATGAGAAAACTTTAAATATCCGGGATCGATACACTACTTGTTTTAAAAAGTCTCAAGTTGAGAAGCAATAAAATGCGTTTCCACCAACTCGAAGATGATTGAAATCACAATATAGCTTCTAAATAAGATTAAGATTAAGCTGCCAACTTTTATGGCCAAATGGAGACAAGATTTGTCGGAGGAACTTTTTCTTTCTTACAAATCCCGGTATATATATATTATACATAATAAATTCAGCAGTTACCTATATTAAAACGTAAAGAGCCTCTTTCACAAGTCTAAGAGATTACGGACCACTCGTTCCTGCAGATATTCCTTTGATATTAAAAACGGATTCGTTTTCCTGAATTCACGAACTTCTCAAGTTGTGGGTCGTTGCATTTTCTACGGAAATATAATTCACGCAAACTGTCATCGTTTTCGAGGCAAAAAGAACAATGAAGCTCTAACTAATGGTGCAAAATGCAGAATTAAAATACAAGCAAATATATATATATATATATCTTTGTGAAAAGATAGAACGTCCGTTACTCTTTTCTTACCATTTTACGAGGAAAAAGTACTTTTAACGCTTTGAGTTTTCTTGTAATAGAGAGAACTCTTGTTTTTTCCTTTAATTTGTCGCCTTTAGAATGTACTTTTTCAAAAGATAAAAATATCAATTTTCTTCAATAGAAACGTCCTTTCTTTATACATAAAATAAACGGACAAATAACTACCCTTCATTAAATCACAATAGCACGATTGTACTTTTGCAATAAGAAACAATACAATGCACACATATAACATGAATTATTTCATAGAGATAAACTATTTTATGGTCGCCCCATGAAAACGATTTACTAAATTTGGGTGACGCAAATTATCCTCTAAATTTCCTATATGGTTTTAACTGGGTTTCTGCTTGAAATGAGAGACAATTAGTATAACTTCCAACCTACGTTCGATGTATTTCTCTATGAAAGCGATATGTAATAATATTTTCAACCTGTTTTGAAGGAGATCATATATCAAACTCTTGCATGTTACATTTTACAACACGATTTTGCATTTTTTTACATTTTAACAAACGCTCTTTCGCAAAACTGAAAATTGATGGAAAAAAAGTGTAGGAATGTTTAATTGTTAATCATGAACGGAAATTTAAAAAAAAACAAGAAGGATGTGATAGACATGTGCGGATTTGAAATCGGAATGTCAGTAAGAAGGGTTGCACTGGGTTTTGGGTGTAAAAGCAAGCTCTAACTTTCGTGAAATAACTTTTGGATAACCACTACCGTAATACAGTTTCCAACAACGAGTTTCAGACAGAACAGTTCAAACCTTTTGCCTCTGAGTGCAGATTCCGCACTTTATCTACTAAAATTCTACCACTACTAGTTGTTAATTGCTTGAAAAGTTCCTATTTTTGCTGAAAATTCTCAATAATACGTAATAATACCTTATTCTGAAATGAAAAGTTTCAAATATTCATATTTTAGTTCTGACGCTTCATTTCGAATGCTAGAAGCAGTTTAATTGGTACACTTCGCACGTAAATACATATAAATGGGAATAATGATGAAGGAGAAATCCTCTTGAAAATGGATGTAATGAGAAAATGTTAGAATCTTCAATTTTACGTCACTACAACTGCTTACTTATGCAACCATATTTCGATCGCGAATTTCAATTAAGAAACCTTCGAAGATCGGCATTCTAATTTGCACGAAAAAAGATTTTAGTGCTTCCGCGAAATCCTACCTCATTGGATTCGCGCGATAACCGTGAGCTAAGAATATATATATAAGATCGTCAGTGGAATTGCGGAACTTTGGCAAGACTCGTTACTGCACTAATTTTATGCGACGCAATGAGAATATGACATGCTCTACTTTAGAGAGCAAAACATTAATGTTATGTTAAAATTTCTAGCTTCATCGTTAGAATCATATTTGAAAGTTTGATCTTTTATATAATGTTTTTTTTAAATGAACAACGTAGAGAAATTTTTATGGGGTTCTGTACAATATTAATTCTATTTCAATAATAATAATAATACTAATAATAATAATAAATAATGATAAAAAAAATAAAGCACTTATAAAATATGTAAATTGATACATATATGGTCAATGGCGCTCAATTTACGTAACGCAGTCTTTGGATCTATAATAACGGTTAAGTGATTGTGATGCTGATCACTATTGGCTCCTAAGGGTCAATATTGCCTGCCCTAATTAGATTTGGACAAAGATGCTGAAACATATTCCCTTTGAGCTCAATTTCCTAAGACATACGGTATAATCTTGTTATTGACGCAAATGATTTGGGACAAAGTTGATTTAGACATTTATTAATTACTGGCATTGTGAGTAAATTTCTTTCATACCAAGTCTACAGAATTGATTAGCTGCCAATTATTACGAGGATAGATTTATTTTTGAGAGATATTTGATCTCTTTATAATTAATTAAAATCAAGAAATTCATTATGAACTCTCAGTCTTTCAATTTTCGAAAACTAAGTTTTCTATTTTTAATTTATTAATCATTAAAATATGTATGAAAATGAGAGGATTTTTTTAACAAACAACATTTTACAATCTTTTTAAGTAAGACGTTAGTTTTAACGATGCTATTTAAAAAGCTACTATTTTCTAATAATGGTGATGCTATAACATTTTGATTATGGTAGGACAGAAACCGCATTTTCTCCTTAAGAATCAAGATGTCTGACCACAACTTTCTATTTCCACTTGCAGCCAAGAGTGTTTGGTCTGATATTTGTAACATACTAATTTTTTCAGTAGCAAAGAAACTTTTTGGGTTGACATCTATAAGACTCAAGTTACAAGGAAGATTGGCTACTTTCTGTTCGAAATGTCTGACCGAAAACTGTCTGTGCTACTGAAAGATCAAAATAGTCTGCCCATGACCTTCCATTTCTACTTACATTTTCAATTTCCTGAGTTAATTTTTAGTTGAAACATTTTGAACGCTATTTTTAAATAAATTTTGCATTTCGAACGAGGTACACACAGTAAAGCAGTTACAAAACAGCAACTCGAGTAATTTTGCAACGCAACAGTAAAATGTTTTGAAATCCTTTCAAAGTGATTCTCTCAGCATTTACAGCGCATGCAGTTTAAACAATCAAATTCCCAGTATCCTCAGCAAATTTATACGATTGAGTGCTCAAATACTTTTCAGAATTGAACAAAGTTTCTCCTTGTCAGTAGATTTGGTTCAACCACGAAAATCTAGGCTAATTCTGATTAGTCCTCGAGGATTAAAATTGTTTCTTATTAGTCGGATTCTTAATTATTTAGACTTTAATCTTCTTCTCTAAGATTTCAGAATTAGAAAAATCGTTTTCCGGCTAATACTTTAAGTTTTATGCCACTTTGCATATAAGTGAGATTTTACTAATTCCTAAAATTAGATTTTCATGTTAAAATTCAATTAACTTTGTTCCCTCAGGGGTAAATGAATTTGCAGAGAAATAGATTGTGTTAGTTCTCAACGGGGCTATATCTAGGAACAGAATCGTGTTACGAACTGAGATTATGACTTATATTTACTCGCAGTTTAGAAAAACAAAATATTACATATTGGGTTTTGCTTTTTGAAATTGGTCTTCACAGAGCGAAAAACACATTAAATATTAGCAATTGATATAAAGCTCGAGAGATTGAAAATATTATTGAACGTTTGCAATTTATGCGCTGCCATTTTAAGTTCTTAATTCTCAAGAATTCAGCTCAACAGGTACAAGTACGAACGTATACAAGAAAATCCATTCTCTGGATGAGCTACATTGTGTTTCCGGATTATCGTGAGCCCTTGACTTGACAAGTCCGATGTAATCAGGTTGGATGCGCTATTACTTCGTTTTACAGGGGCCGACGATAAAAGTGAACTGAACTCGTAGCCCGTACGTTCCTCGATAAGAGGTTAAAAGTTCAGAAGAATTCGTTGGTTCACTTCTCCAATTTTTCGAAAGACAAATTACAATTTTATCAGACAGAAAGTTTTTGCTAGAGATTTTAAATACTTTCCTACAGTATTTTAAAAAAATACAGTATTCTACAGTATTCTCTGTTTATTAAAAGTAAACAGAGACTCATCAAAATCAAATTTTTAAACTGTAAAGAAAGTATAAGTTTGAAGCTCCTGAAAGTTTATCAAATAAAAAAGATGAAACTTTTTTAATTTCGATGTGAAAATATTGTTGCTTAATTGCTTGTAAGTTTTTTACAAACACCGCACTTGAAGGCGCCAGTGATGCGTGAGTCTCAACTGCTAAACGACAGCTTATAAATCATTTCCTCGTGACATTTTCCAATAAAACTTTAGTTGAACGAGATAAAAAAATATCGAAAAAATGCGACAACTTGAATACTTCCGAATACTTGCGAGTCTTTATTAAAAAAAGTGGTGTAACGAAATGTCTCGGAAATCTGACATTGTTGTTGCAAATCTAACTGGCTTTTGAATGACTTGAAGTCTAAAATAATATTGTAAGGAAATACTAAAACTTCAAAAAGATATTTAACAATTTATGTGTCACCATTTTCAGTTCTATAGAACTTTTTTCAACTTCTCTTTGAAGCTTTCCCTAAAGACCAAAATTCCTTATACTGCGGAGTAGTTGAAATTCAACTACTTTATAGGAAGTTTTCCTTGTGTACTCGATACTTATTTGTCGTATCTTTAACAGTACATTCCCAGAGGTCGTTGCAGTTTTTGTAGTCTGGATATATTTATGGATGGTCAGTGTACATGAACTCGAGTTTAGGAGAGTTTGTGGCTTATGGTAACATGTTCCTTTGCAAGTGTGACAAGTTAGACGACCACAAAATTGTTTACTGTATAAGTTTTGTGAGATTCGTACAAATGCAAGCTACGAATGGTTGCAATGGCAAACACGTTTTATAAATTCATTAATTGAAATATTGCAATTCAAAACACTTCAGCTCAAGCAGAAGAAAATAATCATCAATTAGAGAAAGAACTTGTTATGAGTATAAAAATGCTGCAAGGCTCAGAAAATTATAGAATTTTTTAAACATTTATGTAAAATGTGCACGTTTTTCAACTATTTTATCTTGTTTCCTCCTCGGAAGGTTTTCAATTAAACTTTCAAATGGCAATTCATCCCTTCAGGAAATACATTTTTTTACACAGAATTATCAAAAAATTGGTTTTGCAAAAGGAGCATGTATGAACTAACATATGTTCATTTCATTTTGACTGTTAATTGTAACTTTGAATAATAGAGCTTTCAATATTTAGGTGGAAAGTATAAACAAAATAATCACGGGAAAAGCGCATTTAAAATTACAAGCCCTATTTGTAAACATCTTGCACCTTTTGTGTATAATTATTCATAATTGAAATTCTCCAGATAACTGAAGTTTCAGAAAATAATAAAGTTTCTTGCAATCTCATTATTCATGCAAAGCTCTTGTCTCCCTTAGTCTTATTTTAAATACTGCCTTCTTCGGAGGACGGCATTATTTAGAGACACTTCAAGTCACTTTACGAGCTTCCTGCTCTTCTTAATCTCAAACCTCTTTAAAAGTGTGGAATTCTACCTATATACTAGCACAAGCTAGGAATAATATTTAACAGTGTTTTTACGACTTACTCTTTTATCTTGAACCTTCACATCATTCTTCATGCAAGTTGTAAAGATTACTGAAATTTGTATCAGCTTTCCCGACGTAAACCCGGAGAGATGTTGTAGATCGTATCACTTACATATCAGCGTCAATTAAACAGTCGTCATACCTTCATTATAAGCTTAACACACCTCATGCTTAATCCGATTTTCGATAGATGTGAAACTATAGTCTAGCTTGCAAATCAACTACAGTTCCCCAGATTCAAAAGACAGCTTTCATTTGTGTCGATCATTTTCAAAGATTAAAGAGAAACACAGGTACTATTTTGATAAATTCATGAAGTCCGATTACTTGTTAAATCGGATTATTTCCTTTTCGTTAAATCTCTCATTTTGAATATTATATTGCTGTCGGTTCCAATTTCAAACATATTCATTGCTTCGAAACCAAATCCGTAGAGGGAAAAATGTAAAATAAATTTCACAAGTCTGATAAATAAAAATGATAATGAGCAACAGCTACCATTATTAGAAAATTAAGTAGGTGGTTGTAAAACTTACAGCAGTTGAAAGAGATCCAATTTGTTTAACTGATACACTATCAGGATATCGACTGTTTGCCTACCCACGCTGTATATTCTGTAATAAACGTCAATCGGCTGTCGAATGTTTCGGTAAATTCAGTTTGGAGGATACCCCTATTCGTTTATACACCGCACACCAATCTCGTATCGTCCGGACGCGATCAGAATTTTTATATTCCGGATACATACAAACTGGCTATGATATTTTTATCGCTTCGCTTACTCCCCAACAGGTTAGGTTGAAAAGAAGTTACCTTTTGAAATCGATTCCACCCAATGTACTTTTTATGCTTTTCTTCTATGCTTCTTTCCCACTGCATAGCTTCCACATTTTCTTTCAAAAATGATCTTGAAAATTTTGATCCCAGAACATTTTCATGAATATTATTGCACAAAAAAATTGCTGGCATTGGCCGACAAAAAGCGGCCTTTTCTACTGGAAAATTAGAGTCTGATCATGAACTTCCATTTTTACTGTAGTAGCGGGTTCTTAAACATTTTTAAGTAAAAATAGATATGGACAGAATTAAGTGTTCAATATGTACGTTATTTTTTCGTCTGACATATATCACAGCAAGTAATAAACTAGAATTTATAGTTTCATATAAAATGTCCGACAAAAATCTGCCTCTACCACTGAAAATGAACTCATGTCTTATCAGTGCCGTCTGTTTCTACTGACAAATCTTAATTAAATTTTATTGCAAGTACATAGAAGTGATTTCCAGTACAAACTACAATTTCTCAGGAAAATCGTAATATTTGAACATTTTCATTTATTCGTGCGGTTTATTGAAAATTTCATCGTGAGAAAATCGACTTTTGCCGTGTGAATATTTGTACCTTTGAATGTATACTCTGCTATTACGTAGTATTCATACAAACATATAGATGCGCATGTCATTTTGTCCTCATGGTTTCTATCATAGCTAAGTTGGATTAACGTGAGTCTGACGCGTGAAATACGTTATGCAGGAACAATTTTAGCTTAATTCGCAACTGGATTACGTTCTGCTAGTCACTTTTTGTTAATGCCACGGTCCAGTGAGATTTACATATATCTGTATTTAACGTAGAGAAAATAATACCCTGTAGGTATTAATATGTTTTACTTTACTTTAAAGGTATTACTTTTGAATACCTAAACACATATTTTGATATTTATTTTCATTTAAATAATTAAACTGGCTTTAATAAGTCCTCACTTGAACGCGTCAATTGCAAAATAGTGAACAAGTGTGATATATTGAATTTGCATCAATTAGCAAAGGATTTTCGAAATTGATTCAAACCTACAGATGCAATTTTGAAATATTGATAATTGATCACATTAATCTTATTGATAAGTTGATCACATTAATCGGACAATCATATACCAATTATTCAGAATTTGCAATCCTGTTGATTGATTTTGAATTGCCTTTTTCAGAAACAGGTAATGCTTAAAATACAGATAAGGAACAGATTTTGCTTTCTTTTATGAATGAATCCCTTTGTGATCACAAGGCAATGAAATTTCAAAGAGAATAATGTTTCTCTAAAGGTAGGAAAGTCTTTTTATAAGTTTTTAAATTAAAAAAACTCCTTCCTTTATAGACAGAACAAAACAATGTATATGAACTGATTCATAAATTATTAAGTAGTTAGGGGATTAAATGGAGAATCACTATAAAGTGACATTAATCCGAAAATAAATCGTGTGAAAAACGGGGTGGCATCTGGGAATTAATATGGGTGCCTAGTGGATTAAACGGGAAATTGTTCTGGAGGGAAAAAGAGTTTAGTAATCAATTAGTAAACGCTTAAAGCCACAACGAGCAAGCATGCACGACACAGGTTTCCCATAATTCCCCCGGGGCTCGTCTTTTCACTATTCTTTTGCAGTTTGTGCCGAGCAATTACACAAAAATGTGCATATTTTAGCGAATGAAAAAAGCACGATACAAATAATGATTTTGAGAATATACAGAATAGTGGATTAAAAAAAGTATTTTTGCCGGATGCAGCCTCCGATGATGTGAGTCAGACCAACGACTTTCAAGCAAGTTTTCTTAAAGTGCTAAATTCACTTGCTTGCAATATTTTATGCGTTTTTCGATTTGAAATCGTGTGGAAGATGGGAAATGGTCTCACGAACGTGAGCAAGCCATTTACAAAGTTCCCTCCTGGGGCGGTGATGCCTCCATAAGTCTCGAGTGCTGCGGAAAAAGAAGGCAATATTTTATTGGATTATTGCCTTATACTAAGTTCTTGTTACTGTAAAATCCTCTATGATGCTTTTTCACTTAGGTCGTCCGTCAGACTTCCTAGAGATTGTGAACTTTATAACTTAACTCTCACCGCAAAGTCCCTCTTTGAAGCAGACGTGCTTTTGTGATCGGTTTAAAAAGACGGGCAGAACAGCTTACAAAACTAATAATCTCTCATAATAATACTCATAAAGTCAAAAACTGATTAACCACAGAAACTTGACTTTTCGTTGAAAATGTATATAATTTTACAGTTTCAGACTGTAAAGATGATTAAAAATAATTAGAACTCGTGTATTTCCTCCATTCTCTTCTTCTTCGTTCTTCTGAAAGGAGTTCTAGTAGTTAATTTTAAATAGGAAATGAGAAACAGTTGAGTTGGGAATAGTTCCACTTGTTTTGGGAACTCCTAAATATGTTTACCTCATTTGCTTGTTAAAGAATGTATGAACCTCTCTCAACTGCAAGCTGAATTTTATATATATATTGTCACTTATCTTATAACAGTGTAATGGACAAGTATTTCGTAACTAGAAGTTGTTCAATAAGTCAGCACGAAATTCCAGTAATTCGCAGTCTCATTATACTGTGGCACAATGGCATGGCCTCCCACTTCTGAGAGACAAAGTGCATTAAGGATGTATCTTGCAGCTGCCACATTAACTTTACTACCATAAATATTATTAAAGTAATGTTATTAGACATGAGCTAACATTTACTTAGTATACATGTGTTACAATTAATTAATTAATTTGTAGAACATTTGGTACTAAACGTCATTCAACTCTACGTAATTGCAATTAAAAGTTCTTATAATATTAATTATATTTAGAGAGTTGCATGTTATGAAAATGCTGAACGTATATCGCATAAAATCATAACTCAGTTCTTTTAGTATGTAAAACTGAAAGTGCGCATGTGTTCCGAATAGGCTTCCATCCCCTTATCGAGGCTACGTATAAGAAATACATGTGTCATAAATTTATTCCGCGGATTTTTTAAAATATTTTGAAACTGCTTTCAAATTTTCTCTATCTTTTGCAATCCTTTAAAGTTTATATGAAATCAGTTAAAATATTTTCAAAAATCTTTGAAATTCTTTAGTCACTTGAAATCTCTTAAAATCCCCAGGTAAATTGTTTCTAGTATGAAATAATTTATGAGTGACCCTAAAAAAATTTCCCTGCTTTCTGATTAAATAAGTTTAGTCATATATTTTCACTATCAAAATCGAAAAGATAAAACAATGTTGTAGTAAATAAAGATTCCCTATCACAGCTCAGGGAGTATTCAAAGGATGCTTTCCTCCTGATAAATTTATCCCTATATGTACATTGCACATACATCGGGAAATTGCTATAAATTCAATATAAAAAAACTCTTATCGAGGAAATTTTATTCGAAAATAAAAATAAAAGTACGAATTAAAAATCCATGGATTTTTAATTTCGTACGTTTTCGCTATTCTCTTGTGAGTAGTTTGTGTTTTCCAAGTGGATTCTTTTAATTGGCACAAAATTAAAAAGTCCTTGTAACTCTTTTGTTCAATAAAATTTGTAGGAAAACAAACAGGAAGATTTACCGTGTTTACTGTAGTTGATATAGTGAGGATGATGTGAGTGCTGGGCTCCGCCAATTTCGTTATTTTCTTCCTCTCCGAGATCCATTTTCGTGCAGTTCTTGTTTTGAGCCACTGGGCCGTTTTCTTTGCAACCTTTGGCAGTTGCAATTTTCGGAGACACACTACCTTCGCTTTGAGTGAAGCACTTCTGTCTTTTCTATTTTCCTTTGTCTTTTTAAACCCTTCACTTACTAAAAACAAAATTTCACTATCTGGGTAATTTTACCGAAAAAAGAAACTCTTTCAAATTATCAAGAACATTGATACAATATATTATTTTACTATTTCGTATAATTTATAATTAATATCAACTCTATGATTATTAATAAGCCAATCTCTCTTAAGTGCATGTTACGTGAGATCAAGCTTACGACCTTTGTTACTCGCTAAACGCATTATAGTAAATTATGTTGAGATTATATAGGATTAGTGAGCTCTTATCATCCAAGAATCGACAGTCTTAATTATAATTTGATACAATACTAAATGAAACTAAATAATTTTGTAATAAACTCTTCTACCGTGCACATAAGTAAAACAATGCTATTTTCGTTTTGTCATGTTTGCAAATTGAAATGTAATTATTATTCAGTCAGAAATAATTAGAAAACAGTAAAGGAAAGCAATTAACTGTTCATACAAATCGTAAATTTTAGAACCGTTACAATCGAATTTTTGTACACTACAATGAAATTGTATTATTCTTCTCAAATTTATAATAAATCCACATATCGATTTGATGAATTTACAGAATCTATAAAGTTATTCAAACAAGTCCTCGGTAATATTACCCAAGTTTGAATTCTTGTACTAAGTTAAGATCACTAGTCACATCGTGGAAAGAATTCCTTAGCAGAGGAAAGAATTCACCGGCACTCGAGAGAGAAATATAGACCTTAACGCCCGAACGCGCGCGGAGATAGGCAAAAGATAAAAGTCTCAAAAGTTTTCCGCGCTTCTTCCTTTACGTGTTTTTCAAAACTTCAGCATCCATGTTTCTTGAGATGTTTACAGAAATATATTGATTTGCTTCCACTAGAAAAGTGGATTATGCATAAAAAGAATTTCCCTTCATCTATTGATATAATTATAAAAAAGGGTTTCATATTATACAATCTTATTAGAAATGAGTAGAGAAAATTTTATTATTTATGTACTTGAGTAGCTATAAGAGCACTTTTTTAACTTATACTGTAAAACATGAATCTTATGAACGAACATAAAAACTGCTATAAATAATCCAGTTGCATATAATGAAATGTTTTGTGTTTATAGCAGGCCAAGAGCAAAGTAGCCAGCTTTAGTAGATCGTAAAATAAATGTGAGTCGTGCTACTTTCGTTGATGAAAATGAATTTTACAATCTAAAAATTTTAGTTAGATCTACGCTACTTAAAGATAATAATCGATTTGAATTAACATTTCTTTACTATACCTTGGGATGCGAAAAGAACTTTTTTTTTTACTAACGCCCGGAGGTTCGATGTATTAGCATTTTCGATCCGCTCTGCGATGTAACATATCCATTATCCAATTATGTATTAAAACATCTAAGAAGGTTTTCCGTGTTACAGAAAGAATTTAAAAGTAATCTAAATGCTGATGAGTCTTGGGAATTGATGAGGAAAATGTGCAACATTTGTTGCCGGCTACCGTTATCGGAATCGAAAGTCGTCTAGATAAACTCAGTTAAATTAGAACTAATCACGCGAACGACTTTTAGAGGCAGATACGTATTGAACCATTCGATAAATTTGAATCTTTTTATACAAGAAATTAATCCAATTCAACTTTCTCCAATAATTGCGACTTCACATTCACTTTTATAAAGCACCATCAATTTAAATATTTCAAGTTTTTCTACGATGAAATGATTAAATGAATATTTATACATCATGATTCTCCCTAAACTGGAATGTATTTGTATATTTACATATTCAAATGCAAAGATAATGCGCTATTAGAGATTGATTCGGTATTCTGGACACTAGAATCAATTTCAATCAATAATATATATTCTATACAAGTTGTGATTACCAACTCGAACAAAAGAAAATAAAATCATAAAATGACATTTCTCCATGCCCGGAAAACCGTAAAGAAAAGACACGTGCTTGTGAAGACACTTTCTTTCCCATTATCAATATTTATTTTGGTAAATTTACCCAGATTTTCGATTATCGCTTTTCACGATTAAAAACAGATTTTCACGCTTTCTTCACCGAACAACTTGAGCAACGTTTTTAAATGTTGACATCATCGTTTGTGCGGCGCAACCAGTTGCAACGAGTGTACGGGTCAAACTGAAGCGTCGCGACTCTCGGCGTCTCTCGGTCGAATGAACGGCGCCACTATCGAATGCCTTTTAACGATAATAGAACAAACTACATTTAGGCAGGTGTACGCATGTGTACATCTTCATTCGCAGGTAAGTACACACGGTTTTAGCATGCTATTCGAAAGCAAATACATACCACGGAACTACAGGTATAAAATTAATTTCCAGTCAAGTATCGTTGAATGCAACATCCCCATCTTGCCCCTGTTACGATTCATAATTCTGTAACTGACGTACTTACAGCTTCCTTTGAAGCCCTCATTATATTCTCCGTCACTACCCTTGCTTTTCGAGGAAGCGCAATTTAGCTTTTATTAATTAAAAGGAAAGAGTCGCAAAGATCCAAAAAATGAAGAAAATCGAGTTGATATCTGGAGGACAGGTACCTTTAGTCTTGGAAGGATCAAGTTTCGTTTACTAAATTGTATAACATTGCTATTATTACTATTTATTATTTTATTATACTTGTCATAACTCTATGATGCATGACTTCTCGAAATCATGTTAACCAAATTGTAACCACAGCACTGAAACTTGTAAGAAGTTGCATATAGAGGCACAATAGCAAGGCTAATATATAAGTAAAAGCTATACATATATGTAGTACTCAATGTAGGCTGAAGACTCTGTATGTACCTTGGTACTGTTTCTCTTGTGAAACTGTAACATGGTGTCTGCTTGATTCTCTTTATACTTGCTTTAAGATTGCTGTGGTATATTCACTTAGAAACCTGACTATGTGATTTAGCTAAGGCGGAATATTAATTCCTGGGAACTTACGAACAACTTACAAGCAAGGATTATAAAGCACTTCACAACTTTTACTATATTATAGAGCTAAATCATCTTTCGCAAACTATTGAGGCAGAAACTATCAACCATTAACTGAAACTTGAACCATACGTCCAATGTTAAATTTACACCAATTTTAGTTTCTTACGGACATTTATATGACTTTATACCATTCCATTAACTTTATTTTCGGCTTTAAATATAACAGGACGACTTTTACTACTTTGACCTATATTTCATGCAGATTCTGTTATCCATTTAGCTTCCACCATAACCCATTTTTATCTACGTTCTTCTTTTATAAAATCTAACAAGCATGTCAAATAATCTTAACAATATTTTTACAAGTTATTCTGCATCGATGAATTTATTATGCTATGGAAATGCTTCTGTGGTAGGTTCTTTACCTTAATTTTCGTCCGAGTTCTCCCTTAATGTCGCGTATCATAACCAGAGGAAATGGTTTGACCGGATAAGAGCTCCGGTTATTAAATGCGGCTAATGTTCCCTCAGCCATTGCCATAGGACGGCGAAGATTAAGCGATGGTAATTATCGATTAAAATTTCAAGAGATTTCACGCCACCTTGCTTCGAAATTTCTCTCTTTTTCTTTTTCTCTCGAACACCTTTTTTTTTTCTTACATTCAAAAAGGACTTCTCTTTTTCTCCTTTAACGAGCCACTCTTCCTCTATTCAACTAAAGTATTGTCTCTGCGCTTTTAATTCCATGATAATCTCCATGTTTTGAGTAAACAATAAAGGATTTTATGCTTTCTCCTTTCTAGTATTTTTTAAAAAGAAGGCTGTTTTATCTTAATTCACCATTTTCAAGAGGACGTTTTCAGTGACTTTTAAAAGCAATAGAAAAGGGTTAACTGACCTATGAAGCATTTTTTATTTTGAAAGGGGCGCCATCAAAGATTAAGACTGTCGAGAGCAGTTTAGTCCCTCGTATTTTGTTGTCACAACAAAACGGTAAATTTAAAATAAAATTGCACATTTTGATAACCAGATAATTCGTATTCCCCTTCGCAAAGGAAATAAAAAGTAAATGGAAGATATGGGGGATCAAAGGACGACACCTGCCGATGCTACTGATGGGACATACGATTCAGCTGCTGACAGAGCAAAGTGGGTTAGATGGTTGGCATTTCCAATGACAAAGCTTACCATGAGATTGCAGTTGACGTTCGAGTCGATCGAATTAATAAAGATGACGTTGTAAAGCACATGAGAGCAAAGAGATCCTCTGCCCTTCTAAAAATTCCAAACAACTTCACAGAAAGAATTTCGAAAACTGTTTTAAAATTCTTTTCTGAAAATGTAATTGAGATTTTAAACAAATGTTAATGAAATATATCCAAGGAAAGATGACATTCAAGGAAAGTTTCGATACATAATTCTTTCCGCGTTCCTTTATCTGAGTCGTATATAAAGTAAAACTTTTATTAAACTTTTAATTGAAAAATTGCTTTTATGTTGCGAAAAGGTAATTTATATAATATTGTTTCTCCCATCGTTTGCAGATCTTTTCTCTTTTAATTAATGTAAATCTATATCTACTGTCAATTATATTTTCAACTTCAAAGAACCTTTGTTGCAAATCCAAGAAATAAAAAACGTACACTGCTCTTTCCTGTTTTCTGTTTTATTTTAACTGAACTTTATATAAAGTATTCCTTTTTACAAATCTATTTTTTGGAACTGTCAATTCGTCATTCTTATAAAATTCATACATATTTAAAAATTTCTTATCTTCTTCGTGTCCTCAGTATCATTTTAGGTATATAACGTACGGCAGAACATGAAAGACACTTTTATGATCTAAATTTCAATGACGCTCCTCGTTCACTGGTTTAAGGGTCAACAAAGGTTACACCACCGCTTATTCGATACGTGACTCTAAATTGTGCAATACGTGTCTGTCCTTGTGTACTGAAAATGTTCACACTCTCCTTGATTTACATCACAAACGATACATATATGTATAAAGTCGAGAAGTATTAAAAATTTGACTGTAGGATGGTGAGAAACTATATGAACTATAAAAATATAAATATAAAAATATAATTATAAAAATATAAATATAAACTATATAAATGTTACTAACAGAATGGATTATTCAATGAACGATTATTCAATGCTAATTTATTTGTACCCTAGTTTTCTGACGATATTTGAATGTGCTGTGAATTTTTCGTCTCTTCGCTTCGATTCTTCTGACAAATTTTAAATATTTTTATTATAATATTTCATTTCATTTTTCTTTCAAAATTTATTCTGTCATTGACCTTCTCTACTATATAATATTTAAGCAGAGTAAATATGAGTATGTACTGAGCCTACTTTAATGTTTGCAGGAAACCGTTAATTTACATGATTACCTGTATCTCCGTGAATTCGAATAGTTAAATCCAACTATCGACAATTGCGAAATATTTGGTCGAACTGTTCGTGCTTCTACCATATTTGAAAAAAATCTCTAATTCAATGAATACGTTTCTTTATGCGAAACAATTACTTGCAATTGAACTCATTTACACATTTCCTGCAATAGAGGAAAATTCTCAAATTAGAAAATGGTAACTTCGGCAAAATTGGTCGATTGAATGAGGAAACTTTATTCTATAGAATAAATTCCTTTTAAAAGGAATAATTAAATATATTACTGAATAAATTTAGCAAATTGCTGTGCATGTACACTGTTAGAACTGTTCGGAAATTTACCGAAAATTAGTTGAATTTTTTATAAATATGTATGAAAATTACGAATAGTGATGCACCTCAAGACAAGAAAATCTTGATTCTTGCTTTATATCGCTGGAAATTTCGAGAATATATTTTTAACGAAAATTATTGAACAGTCAATACTTGTGAATATGTTTAGATAACCATGGTAACATATATATATATATATATATATATATATATATATATATTACATTATTACAATAATTTTTTCAAGATTCTTCTTCTTAATGACAAGAAAACATATCGAGATTTGAAAAATAGATAAGATTTGAAAATAAAGATCTCGCTTGAATGCATCTCTAATTATGAAACTGAATTCAAAAACTTCTCTGAAACTTCAGTAATTTTTAACCGAACATTCCGATATTTTTCACTAAATTTTCCAAAATTTGTCTTAAATGTTACGTAAAATTCCTAAAAACATTTCCAACAGTGTAAATGAATTTATGAAGCACTTAATTTTCCGAAGATGAAGAAAAGTTTACTTTTGGTACTTAGGTCGGTGATTTTAAGAGTATGCTGATTTAATCTAGAGTTCAATTTGATGGAGACTATGGATAGCTTATTGAAAATTCTAAAGTACTTTTTGCTTTCGAACCATCACGATTCCGACTTCAGCATGAACATGTTAAGTAAACCCGTGTTCCGGCTGGGTTAAACGAGTTTCCGAGTTTATTGGTTAATGTTTTATTGCCAGTGGGGATAGTGCGGCTTCTTGGCAAATAAGACTTGTGGTTTACTTAGCAATAGACGCGATTGCTTTTGCTGTGTCACTCTTGCGTTTTACCAAGAAGCTGCCAAGTTAGAATAAGTAGGCTGTTATTTCATGCGAAATAGACATCAATTTTATTCTTCATAATTTAAAGTCCATCAGAAACGTCGACAGAAGTCACAGAAGTAAAATAATTTATGTTTGCTATAACGAAAAACATTTATCAAAAATATCGTACTCTCTTAATCTGAATTGGTTAAATATTATTAATTAATTATAATAATGTAATATGACAAAATTAGCCAATATTTCAGATTGATGAGAGTAAAAAAAAATGCAAATGCAAAAATCTGTCCCACGGGATACATGTTTTTCTAAAAGACATGATCGCTTCCGTACAGTGGAACAAAATGAAGCTCTTTTTATACACATAATGACCTAATTGCGTGGAGAATTGAACTAACTTTTTGTTATTCTTGTCGATTTATTGAGATGTGTATAATAAGAATTGGAGAAAAATGGATCTGGTTTGTCTATATTCTAAAGTGGGACATGCTATTTCAATCTCGAGTTTGTACGTTTCAATAATTGAGAAGATCAATTGATAAATAATGCCTGAGAAAGTAGCCGCAAAAAGATGAACGGGTGCAATTTTGATAGGGACATGTTGTCGGAAAACGCATGAGGTTCACAATGTATCCACTCAGTTCTATTGTCGGTTGAAGCTTCTTGCTTAAAATATTAACATGAGTGATGGTTTCTGCCTTGTGGTGGAATGCCCGATGCGGAAATCAACCGTATTCTTAGAAACTTTCCTTTGCCAAAGCGCGAGTGCACCTTTTGAATTATTGAAGAGCGCTTTTCCTACTAAAAATTACTTGCCGCTGCGCTTTGCCGAGTTAATGCAGCGAACCCGCTTTTTACGGAACGTTAATCTTATTACAAAAAATTCTGGGTTTTTACGACTTTTTTTCCTAAAAGGGATTGAGGGGTGAATATTAAAACGGATAAAAAAATCATAGAGTCCCGCTTCAGTTAATTATCTCCATTTGTTCAAATTCTTCTTAACTTCTTCTCGCTAAAGTCAAAGGTCCTGATATAAAATTTGCTTATCGCGATACTCTGAATTTAAATAAGAATTTAATTTTTAAAAGTCTTTTTTATCTGTTATACATATTTATACATATTTATACATTGTAAGTAATTAAATTTATGATAATTATATTCTATATTACAACTAAAGAATTTAAATTGATTATTATAAATATTATTAATATTCTACAGAAGTGTTTTCATACTTATTGCTTATTTAAAAAAATTTACTTGTTTAAACTAGAAATGATTTTCTCTTGAAGTATTTTCAAGTTTTTTATCTTCAGTTTTTAGAACGTTGTTAATTCGAATTAAAAATTACATTTTAATAGCTAACGAAATATAAGGTTCTCAAAAGTACAAAAAAATTCTATGTAAGTAAAAATAACAAATTTGAAACTTCCGCGAATTTTAGTTGAAAATCCGTCGCGAGGGGCGCTGACTTGAGCGATTTTCGCTAGTAAACGCCGCATCTATTAGTTTTGTTATACTGCACGCTCATCGCGCGTCAAATCCGCCATTGTCCGCCATTAAGGACCTCGTTCGAAACCGCGTCGTTACTCCAAGTGTATTTCTGCTTTTCACGTTGGATTTACAGAAAAATATTACCAAGTGTTCCGTTTTCTGAAGCATTAAGTTGTTCAGCGAACTTTTAGGGTTTTTTTTATTTACGCATACACTGAAAAAACGGAGATAGTCATGTCCGACAGATCAAGCAACGGCGAGTACAATAAATATCAGCGGGATGATAATGCTGACAACAAATCAAGGATTGCCGTGGAAAAGGATGATAAGGATTCACAAGTGGATAAAGCAGGAGAGTACGTACGTGAATTATTACAGGAAAAACTGGAACTTGACACGCAGAAGTGGCCAAATGCTCTTCGTTTGCTTGATCAAGGTAAGCATACTTTTGTTCGCATTTTTTTTATTATGATTTTTGGAGTTCGAAATTTTCGCATTTTGCGGTAAATGTCTCCCATACGAACAATTGTTAGGATATGATGTTGATATCTTATGGGTACATAAATAAATATCAAAATTACTCTATGTTTACTCGAGAACACGTGAATTACAAGGGTATCGATCGTGTGCGCTCCATAACCTTTATTTCAATTCACCAACTTCAAAATATTTACTTTTAGGAGTAAATGGGATGATCCTAAAGCTTGCTTTTATGCCTATTTAATTTGTATTATGTCCTTCACAAAATTTTTAAGATTTTTAAGTTTGACAGTGAGTCATTTCTTCAACTTTTGGTCATACTCATTTTAAAAAATATGTTACTTTAAAAGTTTGAGTTTTCGAATTTTAAAGAATCAACAGTTTTTAATTATAAACTTATATAAAATAGTTCAAAGTAAAACGTCATAAAATCAAAATTATTAGTTTTCTAATGTTTCAAATCATTTCAAAACTAAATCATTTCAGATTAAAGCAATAGAAATGAATGAATGACTTCTAAAAAGGAAAACAAAATAAAATTACTTAAATTTCAATTGCAAAAGTCAATTTACACCAATTAAATTTAACTTTAATTATATTTTGTTATAAATTGAAATGGAAATGTTTTTGTAGCACAGTTTATAAGTTAGTACTAACCTAGTTTAATCTTTGAAATTAAATATTTCATATTTTATTCCATGAAGCTCACCTCTATTGAAATGGATGAAAGCTTTCATTTTCGTAAAATGTAGAAATGTTGAAATATTCATTTAATAACATCCAGGATGAAATGAGGGATTTATTTTTTAGATTATGGTGATATGTGACATTGGTTTATATGTACAAATATTATCATTTTGTACCCTACATCAGATTAAAAAAAATCTCTTCTGGATTTAATGTAAATTTTCTCTTCGTGTTGATATTCTAGATTATATATTTTCAACAGAGTATCTTGTTGAAATCTTTCGCCCCATAAACGATAAAGTTTTTAGCGCCTTTAATCATCGTCTCAAAGGCACCTCATTTAGATTCTCTTACATCGCGGCTTCAGATTTTCTTTGCCTTACTCATCTTCGCCCATCAAATTTTTTTCATTCTATTTTAAATTCAAGAACTTTGAACAAAACTCCATATTTACACTAATCTTATTTAATTTTCTGAATGTAATTTCTTTCCTTTCTTTCATTTTCAATTCTGTAAATTAATATCTATTTGTTCAGCAAATGCCAAAACATAAACTTCTTTTCATGTCTTAGCTACTTTTTTAAATGAATATTTCAGAAAAAATATTTGTTTTAAATTTCTGTCGATAATTTTTGCCAGTATAGGGAACTAGGTTACCCTCTGTTGAGGCCTCATTACATTAATCGGGAATGATGAGTGTTCTTTAAAAAGCAGCGGTTCGACCTTTTGATGAAATCGTGAATTTGTTTCCTCTGACATATTTTTTTCCAAATGCTCTCTTCTCGACATTAAAGCGTTTGGTCTCACAGCTTCTGAGAACTCAATATTCTGCAAGTACCTGAAATTTCAAACGTTCGCATAAACGAAATATTTTTAACTTAAAAGCTAGTTGAAGATTAAAAATCAGTCAAAAAAAATTCCGTTTATGTGAACATTCAGAACTTCAATTACATACATCTTGCATTTGCATGCTTTACAATATTCTTGTATAATAATTATAAAATGGTATCATAGCCTTAATTAAATTACATTTTTATTACATTTTCAAAGACTACATCGACCTTTTTAAAACTGCTGGAGCTTTGAGCTCTGAATTTTTAAAATTGTAATTTAGAGATAAAGTAATTTGCTTCTCGCGATATCAGTTGTAAAAATTGAATCGAATATTTCATTGAAATACTTCTATGAAATCACTTTGGAAAACATGCCCCAGAAAAATGGATTTTCTCTCCCGAAGGACATTGTTCTCTAGAGGCAGTGCTCTGATTTATGCGTTTTCATTTCGCTCAATTGTATATAGAGTGTGGAAAGTAGGAAAATGCAATCGATCAATTAGGATGAATTAAATAAGTAATTATAATCTGTGTCGCGAAATAATCTAGCAACATTCTGTCTAGAGATATTATTATATCACAATTCTCGAAGTAAATATCCTAAAATACTACATTATATGTATCTCCAAACTCAATATTATTCTATCTAAATTTTCAGTAGAAGTAATTACATATTTCACTAACTTTGCAGTTTCCCGATAAAGTGTGAGTCTCCAAATTAGACGTATGGATAATTGAGGAGTATTAACGTCCACCAGAAATATATTGTCCTACCTTAATTGAGACTATCTTTCTCGTAATTTTCCGATATATCTAACGATTCCGAATTCTCTCACGACTCTCTTAATACCTTATTTATTTGATTCCAGGATGTGGAGAGTTTTTTCTTAAAATATATATAATATAATATAATTTGGGTCAACTTACAAATTTTTAACACTGTAGTGACCCTAATTTAAAAAATTTCATTCAAGATAATTAGAAAACGTGAATTTTGCCATTGACGTAGAAAACTCGAGACAGTGCATTGAAAATTCAAAAAGAAGTGGAGTTCATTTGCAAAAGCCATTACGGTCGCCGCTTTCTGAAAGCTTTTCACTCGCCCCGACTTTTTTTCTGAAAACATGTTTTTCCCTTTAGAACGACTCAATGAGAAAGAGTCTTAAGGGTTGGTTTAATCCCATGGTGTGCATCCGCGCGAAATGAAACAGACAACCAGCAGAAGACGTTTCTTCTCATTACAACACGAGCAGCGTGCTAATTACTACGAGTAGGTACTCATCTTCAGGACTGGTTGTATCTGGCTAACTGTTCCATTACACCAACGACCTGTAATGTTCAGTGTTCACCCTCTTTGATCCTATCGTAGATTATTGCTCTAGCATTTCCTTTGCAAATGAATGAGCATGATCAATTCCCCTTTCGAAAAAATGTCTTCCGTGTCTAATCTCTCTGACAAAAGGTTTTTCCTATTTTGAAGAGTAGTTTCCTGAAACTCAAAAAACTGGTTTCTTCTTTCCGAAACTTTTTCCTCTCTGGTATCACATAATTAAAAGTGTACCAGAAGTTTTCAACTAATAGTATATTGTGCAACTAGTGGGAGAAGTAGGCGATTCCAACGAGT